>LPNX010340246.1:932894-958596 GCA_001517045.1 Pseudotsuga menziesii | reverse complement strand
ATATATTCTTATTTTTCTTGTGTCATGATTCCTTGACTCAAAAACACATTTTTAGTGTTTTGTCCATAACTCTTCCATTTGTCAATGATTTTGAAAAACAATGTATGGTTCACTAAAGGACAATGACCACTACATGCTATAAAAAAACTATTTCAAAATAATTGCGTTAGGACATTCAAAGGCTACATACACACTTGACGTATTGTTTTCGAGGTTTGATCACTTAGATAATTAAAAAAAATGGAAAAATGGTGGTGAACTAGTACTAGTTGTTCTCTATATGTCTACCAGCTTTTGTAATTTGATTCCATCATTTACGCACTCAAAGGTTGCACCCACAAAAACATGTATCTTATTATTTGTGCCAAAAATAAAATGTTCACATTTAAAAAGATCAAACTTTAGATAGTTAAGAACAATTTCAATAGAAATAAAATTTATATTCAAAAACGTAATTCAATTTCCTACATTTCATTTTTTTACTCATTGCAAGATTCATTGTGTATGTGTCTAAAAATATCCATGTAATTTGAGGAATGCTTGTTTTTTCAATTTTCCATTCCATATAATGTGTCAAAAGAGATCCTCATTAGCTTGCACACACCCTACCATGAAAAATGTTTTAAAGCACACAAAACAATTAGTAAATAGTACATTGAGTGTGCTAGAAACATTTTTTGTTTTGTTTCATGGCTATTGTCTTTGGGATCTATGTCTATCCAAGTAATCATGGAAAAAGGTCCAAAGAGTTCAAAAAGGTTCTTAGTAGAGGAACTAGGAGTTAAAATGTACACCCTTAATTTATCATACAAACACAAACTTATTGAAGGGGGTGATAAGCTAGATACTTAAAAAAAATAGAAATTATCATTTCAAGATCACTTCTCATAACCTACTAGTAAGACAATGAGATGAAAAATATAAATATGGGATAACCTTGTATGCTTTGCAAACAAAGAGAAATTAGAAACGAGGGCATGTGATTATTTAATATATCATACACCATAAAAAACACATACATAAAATATTGAGAATATAATCTAGATGTATCATGTCATTCAATGCGTTTACAAAAGAGAATAACAAAGAAGTTGTAGCACACATACTTAAATTTTGAAGAAGCAGATAAGCTAGATGCATTAGTGGCATTCAATTCTTTAATAGAAGAGAATAATATAGAAGTTTCCATGGTAAAAATATGTGTTTCTAGCAAAAGTGAGATCATTATTATCATTTTCATAAAGTTATGCAACCTCAAAGAGAACATGTAGATACATTAAAAAAATACAAACTATCGTTTCAAGATAACTTCTCATAAGCTAGTAGTAAAACAATGATATGAAAATATATCAATATGGAGGAACCTCTAGTAAATTGCAAATAAAGAGAACTTAAAAACTAATGATACATTGTGAAAAGTAAGAAGAAATTACAAAACACAACCACTCAATTTACTATAAAGATTTGAGAATCCCAAACAAAATTACATGACTAAAAAGGAGAATATATAGTAGGTTGAGTATGATGGAAATACAATAATTTAAATTTGTATGGCTATCCTCTTCGGGCTCTAGGTCTCACAAATTATTCTTGGAAAAAATACTAAATATTTCAAAAGTTCTTAGAAGAGGAACTAGTTGTTAAAAAACAAACCCCTTACTCTATCATATTGCTCAAAAACATATGCTTAAAATGTGAAGAAGAAGAAAATTTAGATGCATCACTAACATTTAATGCTTTTAATGTTTTTACTAAAAATAATAATAAATACTTTGCATTGCAACACACATTCTTAAATTTTGAAGCAACACATAAGCTAGATCTGGCACTTGCATTCAATCATTTTAGAAAAGAGAATAATAAATAAGTTGCAACACTCATACTTAATATTTGAACAAGAAAATAAGTTAGATGCATCACTAACATTAAATTCCTTTTAAAATAGAATAATAAAGAAGTTTCCCTCTTAAAAAGATGCAATTCTAGCAAAATTGAGAGTATAATGATTACTTTCATAAAATTATGAAATAAATGAATACATACAAAAACATTTTGCATTGTTGTTACGGAGAGAAATTTCCTATGGCTTGGCGTAGACCACAATAGCCTGAATGACACCCGAAATCAATCTAATTCAATATGCAAGAGAGATAAATGCCACTAACACTAAGGGATACATGACATACCTTATCCCGAATGGTTGTAGTATATGCCCGTTGATATTTTCAATCATGCTTGTACCTAAAATTCATCCTCAACAAAAATGAACAAAGAAAACATGATATATGTTAAGTGCTAGGCCTACTTAGCATATATAAATCCAACATGTATAATAAAATACAACTGCATCCATGGATAAGAATATTCATAGTCATACGCATGTAATGGACGAGAAAGAGATATTTCTATTAATAATGAACGGAGATAGTAGTGACAAACTCTATCAGCACCTCGTCGAAACGAAGAAACCGAGTCCTCCACCTCGGCCATCACCACTTCAATCCTCCATCTCAATGGCAAGCTCACAAAAAAATGGAAATATTAGGAAGAGAAGCAATGTGTTCTCAAAAGGACAAAGAAATGCAAACTCAAACATAAATGAATGAGGCAATAATGAACTATAGCTTCCTTGCTCTCAAATGTTCTCCTCCTTTAATGCATCCAAGAGGCTCAATATATATCCCCTCAATAGGAAATGAAGGGTCAAGTCAGAGCATTTCTAGGAATATGAAAGGCCAAGAGTCAATTTATTCAAGACTCATTGAGGAAAAATACAAATGTTTTTGTTTTTATGCATATTTCCTGATGTACGCGGGCTACAGTGGAGTAGGCTGGGTGTACACATGGATTTGAAGCTAAAACTCATGTATGGCAATAAACAAGTGTTTTTTAGGGGATTTTGTAGATCATTAAAGTATGTTTTGAGCAAAGGGGGTCCAAAGAGTCTTCAAAGGGAAATGGAAGGCCCTAAAAGTGTGATTTACCAAGTGTGGTAAGATCAACTATAACTTATAGATGCCCCCTAATGTGTGAGGTCAGAGGGGTAACATGATGGAAAAAATACATCATATCCATCCTAGAAGTGGAGTAATGAAAACCCAGGTGGAAGAACCAACCACTCATCAATAAAATACGATGATAAATCTTTGCATCTGACTGCAAATATACAGTGTAGCAATCCCAAATACATAAGAGTACAATGGCCATAACTAGGAATAATAGACATATGTCATGTGGTCAACGCCATGTACAATATATAATGAACAAGATATCCATAATGGATGAAGATATATGATAATAAACTAGAATCTCAGCATGAGAGATGACATCTCATGAATACTGTCATGATTAAGAAGTTCTTCTATGCAAGCCACTACTAGTACATGTCCCATCACATGAATAAAAGTGTCAAGGTTGAACATGATGGTTGATTGTCTGATTATTAGTCATTGATGTATACCGTTAAGAGATGCGTGATATCCCACCGATAATGAGAATGGGAATCAAGGTACAGAGTGCAATCAAACAAGTGTGAATAGATGTGTTGAGATCAAACACTTGAAAGAATCCATCGATCAGGGGACATTAATGTATTCCCAAAACTGTCAATGGCTAGAGGACCTGCCACTGATGACTACAATTCTCAAGGAACTCACTAGACTCTACACTCCTATTCTATAATAAATGATCTGAATTCGATGGAATGGAATCCACTGGAAGGAGGGAATTAAGGAATCCCCCATCAACCAAAACGAGGTACTCAACAATGCTAGATAATTTGGAAGAACTCAGATGACGAAGATGTGCACGAACCAGTAACTGAGGAACGACTGACTCAGGATAAAACTTCCTTCGAACAAGAGAATATGGTATATGGTGACTGATAGGAAGCATAGACTCAACATGAAAGCTGGGACAACTCTGTGACATAGGAGGAATCAACAGAGGCTCCATAGGGACTAGAAGCATAACCAGTCGGTGGAGAAAAGTCATAATAATGAGTACAACTCCTAAAGTCATATTAATAACCCAACTAATGGATGGAATATACGGTGCTCTATTCGAAGACGACACAACTCGACAACTTCCAAAGGTAATATAATTTCCCATTCATCTTTTTATGTTTTAAAATTATTTTTTTGGACTTTTTCAGATTAGAAAGCTTGAAAAAGAATAAAAGTGCTTATAGTACACATCTAGGAGGATACGAGTGTCGCAAAAAGAAAACATGTTCCAAGTAGTGGAACATACCTATGCTCAATGCAAGGAAACCTATGAAGGATAAGGACACTCAGTGGGATCTCTCCTCCCGGTAAGGGATGATCACGCTTCAAAAGATATATAAAAGGCTCTGCTTGGTTAATATTGATACAAGCTGAAGCTATATGGCTTATAACTCTGAAGAGGGGATCCGAAATAAAGTTCAGTAAGGCAAGAAAACACATGAAATGCAATTACAACTTGATATAAATGGGAGTCCCTATGGGAGATGGCCAGCATAAAGTTCAAGAGAGACATGAGGTTCTATCTCAACGACATGGAATGACTATATGGGACTTCCAGACCTAAAGGAAGAATATTGGCATGGGTACCAAACGACAAAGCAAGATCCAACTAGGGCACCCATGAATAAGAAGGCTCTACCACTTATGTATTGCCACTTCTATTAGTAGTGTGATGGTTTCGTAACATTACGAAGTGGGTTCCTACCTATAGTTAAGGTGACATGATCATAAGTCTATGCACAATGCAAGCAAAAATGTGATCCTATCCTATACGCCAGTTCAAAATTATAGACTAATAGGCATGAACGGGTCAAGACCTCGGTAAAAGTGCACTCAAATCATGTCCGTACACCACAATATTAGGCCAAAACATTTCAAAACATTAATAAGGGTCAAAACTATAGGCTAGTGGGTAAAAATTTCAAAAGGAATTTTATAAATAGTAAAAAAATAATTTTTCAGCACACCATTTTGAATTTTCACAACACATAGTGCATTGGAGCCATTTCGAGCCACTAAGTTCAAACACCAATTCTGGGAGCTAGGAGCAACAAAATCAGGAACAGTCAGATCCAGGTAAATACTCATCCCATGCTCAAAAATTTTATTATTTTTATTTCAAGTTTAATGGTGGATTTTTAAGTTTGTAGCACCCCTACTTGGGTATCCCAGCCCACGCGGATCACAGATCATCCAGTCGCATATAGGGATGGGTATACATGGAAAATGTAGTGATTTTTGTGTATATGCATGGTTGTCAATAGGAAAAGTCACGTATGAGTGTGTGCATACCCAAAAATATGGCAAATTCGCATCAAATATTGTGTTTTCTTGGCAAAATGGTGCTAGAATGGTGTGAACGTGAACATGAGGACGTGGATAGAGACGTACAAGGTGACGTGGTTTCTTGACAAGTGTTAAGAGCGTGTGGTTTATATAAATTTTGGCATCTTGGGAGCTTGAGAGATCAGCCAATAATTCTTCAGATGCTCATAAACTATTGGGACCTAGATACAGAGTCATTTCAACTTGATGGGATGCCCCTAAGACTTGAGTTAGAGGATGTGTATTTCATCACAGGACTATCCCGCTGAGGCAAGGTAGTGAACTTGAGGGCTATAGGGGTGGGAGGTGGAATCACCATCAAGGAATACATTTTTGTATACTCCCTTCTAGACATTGATAATGTTGGAAGTCAGGTTCTTGTAAACTCTATTCAGCGTCTCACCCCCAAGGTCATCATGATAGTGCTAAAAAGCATAGCGGGGTTAGCATCTCTACATCAGGATTCCAAACCTTTGATGTTCTATGCATTTGAGTGTATGTGACCTACCATATATGAATGGAGTATTGTTGCTGGAAAGTCTCACCTCCTGCGAACAGGAGCTATTTCCCTATCTTGAATCGTTCACAACTAGAACAAATGAGTGATAAAAATAATAAGCACTTTCCCTAGAATCGATAGATGTCTGGAATGATTATTTTACCTATATGCAGTATGATGTATCATCCTTCTATGGTTTTATATCTCCATATATATACCTGCAATAAACACATCAAACAACATACAAGATCAAAATTACAAGAAAATGATCTACAACTCCATATCAATGACTAAGGAATCTGATAACAAAATGAGTGATCATAACACAATACATTTTATGGGAAAGAAACCATCATTGCATTAACATAAAAGAAGAGATTACAACCATTGTTCCTTAGTGTTGCGATGCATCCTCACATGCCAAGTCTTGTCCTCAAAGTTCCAACTTGTCTTCTCTATGTTCACACTAGGCCAAAACTAAGTTGCAGTAGCATAAATTTCCTCCTCCAACCCATGAGGGGTGAGCCAATATTTATATCCCTTGGGAGGATAGGGATGGTCGAGGAAATGGTGGATGAGGTGGAAGAGTTATCCTAATAAGGGGGATATCGAGTCTAGGTGGTCCATAAGAGTAGGGATGAGGGTGCCATGAAGATGATCTTCGAGAAGCTTTGTGAATTTTCTCTTTTTCCTTTTGAAACTTAAGCACCGCTCTTTTTCTATGGAGACAAAGTGTTACTAGGGTTGCACCACTTATTGATCAAAGGGATTAGGAAATGGCATCACTCATTGTCAATTGCCAAGAGGCGTTACTAAAGAGGGTTGTTAACTTTTCATATGCTTAGCTAAGACATCAGTACTTCATTTCATTTTCATAACAAAATCATATAAACAGGATCACTGAAAGATATACAAGCAAAACCATACAAAAGGAACAAAAATATTTATCCTGGGAAAACCCTAAAGGGAAAAACCCAGCAAAATATTCCTCAATATAGATGCCCCAAAAATATAAAGGATAAAATATAAAACCAGCAAGGAGATCAAAGCCTGATCCTCCTCCTTCTCTAGCTACTTCTCTTCTCCACTAATGCGCTACACAAGTGAGAGTGTGTGTTCAAATGAGGAGAGCTACACCTCTATTTATATTCATCCGTTCACTTCAATTAACGCATCCAACATGTAGTCTCACGTTAATCATGTAGGCTCGAGTTACACATGTAGGCTCAAGTAACCACACTGGGGCGCTAATGACCCACCTTTACAATTAGAGGGGACAACCTCATGACTCTTATTAGTTCTTCCGATTAGAAGCATCGGGGTACAAGATAATACAAGTGGTTCTCCCAATAGGACCATCGGGGACCACAAAATATACATATAGAATATTCTTCGAATTTACAATATTTCAACACTCCCCCTTAACGAGAAGGGTATTCTACAACAACATCAACAGCAACAATAGTAGGAGAGAGATAGAGGACATCATCAGCATCATCAGGGTAACACATCTATAAATCATTGGAATCTTTTCAACATTATGTAGTCTTCATCTTCAATCTTCAGTCTTTATCATCATTAATACTTTGACTGCTTCGATCAACAAAATCTTCAGCACTTTGACCTTTCGATCAGCAACATCATCTTCAGCACTTTGACCTTTCGATCAGCATCATCTTCAGCACTTTAACCTTTCGATCAGCAACATCATCTTCAACACTTTTACCTTTCAATCAGCAACATCTTCTTCAGCACTCTGACCTCTCAATCAGCAACAACATCATCATCATACTCTGATCTTTCAATCAGGAACATCATCATCATCATACTCTGATCTTTCAATAAGAAACATCATCATCATCAAAACATCATTATTATCAAAACATCAACATCATCATCATCAAAACATCAACATGATCCTTCCTTTCGAAATTACAGGATCAACATGTCTATGGTACTCAGACGATCCTTCCTGTCGGAATTATGGGATTTAGGTCTTTACGGAGTTACTAACGATCCTTCCTTTCGTAATTACGGGATCAAAACATCTATGGAACTCAGACAATCCTTCCTATTGGAATTATGGGATCAATTCAATGATCCTTCCTTTTAGAATTACAGGATTTAGGTCTTTACGGAGTTACTAATGATCCTTCCTTTTGGAATTATGGGATCAACACAGTTGTGGAACTCAGACAATCCTTCCTGTCGGAATTACAGGATCAAGTATTTATAGAGGTACCAATGATCCTTCCTTTTGGAATTATGGGATCAACATGTCTGTGGTACTCAGATGATCCTTCCTATTGGAATTATGGGATTTAGGTCTTTACGGAGTTACTAACGATCCTTCCTTTTGGAATTACGGGATCAACACATTTGTGGAACTCAGACAATCCTTCCTATTGGAATTACGGGATCAAGTCAATGATCCTTCCTTTTGGAATTATGGGATTTAGGTATTTATTGAGTTACTAATGATCCTTACTTTCGGAATTATGGGATCAACACAGTTGTGGAACTCAAACAATCCTTCCTGTTGGAATTACGGGATCAAGTCTTTATGGAGCTACCAATGATCATTCCTTTTGGAATTATGGGATTTAGGTCTTTACAGAGTTACTAATGATCCTTCCTTTCAGAATTACGAGATCAACACAGTTGTGGAACTCAGACAATCCTTCCTATTGGAATTATGGGATCAACACACGTTCTCAAGTACCGAAGTCACCGGATCTATTCTGAACCGAGGTTCAAGGATGATACAATCCTACCACCTTCTCGATGACTGAAGTTCATCAGATCCATTATAAACTAAAGTTCAAGGATGTTACAATCCTGCCACCTTCTCGATGACCGAAGTTCATCGGATCCATTCTGAACTGAAGTTCAAGGATGATACAATCCTGCCACATTCTCGATGACCAAAGTTACACTGGATTCGTTCTGAACCGAAGTTCAAGGATGATAAAATCCTACCACATTCTCGATGACCGAAGTTACACCAGATCCATTTTGAACCAAAGTTCAAGGATGATACAATCCTGCCACATTCTCGATGACCGAAGTCACTGGATCACTTCTGGACATATGTCCCAGGATGATACAATCCCTCTTCATTCTCAAAGACCAAGGTCTCCGGATCACTTTAGGGCAAGTGCCTAGGGATGATACAATCCCACTTCATTCTTGAATACTGAGGTCTCTGGATCACTTCTGGACATATGTCCTAGGATGATACAATCCCACTGCAACATCACTACTCCCCCTTTCGGGGAAGGTCTTTTTGAACCATACCAAGCTTGTCTCGAAAGTGTTCAAACTTTACCCGAGACAAAGGATTTGTCAATGCATCATCATCTAAACCATCTTCATCTACATCTTCAGTATGTGAATACTGAACTATCACCATCTATATCTCCAGTATGTGAGTATTGAAAGCATCATCAGGTCACCATCATTTGCATTTACAGTATGTAAATACTGAAACATCATCTATATCTTCAATATGGGAATACTGAAATCATCGTCATCTATATATTCAGTATAGAAATAATAAATCACCATCATATATATCTACAGTATGTAAATACTGAAACATCATCATCTGCATCTTTATCTTGAATGTAGAAATACTGGATTTCTATGTGTTACGACGGAACACGGGGTTCTCTGTTATCACAACTCTCGTTATCACATAGAATCAATGTAGTATCCATGTTCAGTTCAAAGAGACTTGATATCAGCTTCCAAATCCATATGGCTTCACAACTTAGCAGAGCAATCTGCTATGTATTCTGCTTTAGCCATGCTACGAGAAACACTGGACTGTTTCCTGCTAAACCATGAACTCATAGCAGACCCCAAACAAAAGAATCTACCTAATGTGCTTTTCCTGTCTTAGATACTTCCAACCCAATATGCATCTATGTAGCCATACAATATATACTCATGGCTACCATCGTAATATAAACCAAATTCTATAGCCCCTTTCAGATATTTCATCACATGTTTTGCAGTTACTAGGTGAACCCGTCTTGGTTGAACAAGATATTGAATTAAGGTGTTCACAGCAAAACAAATGTTTGGTCTAGTATTTGTTAAGTACATCAATGACCCAATGATCTATCTGTAATGAGTTATATCCACTAACTCTGATGAGTCATCAGCTAACAACTTTAGGTTGGAGTCCATGGGTGTGGCCATGACTTTGCATTCCAACATATTGAATCTCTTCAATATCTCTACCGCATACTTTTCCTGGTTGAGAAATATTTCTTCTGAACAGACCTAGGAAATAATGCATTAACCCAAGGTCTTTCATCTCAAATTCTTCTGCTAGTTTCTTCTTTCTTTCCATGATCTGTTTCTCAATTCCTGTCAAGGATAAGTCATCCACATATAATAATAGGATGACAAGTTCATCTTCTACAACCTTGAGATAAAGGTTAGGATCAGCTTTACTTTTGGTAAAGCCCATGCTCGATAAGAAACCATCTATTCTTTCATACCAAGCTCAAGGAGATTGTTTAAGACCATATAATGCCTTCTTCAACTTGCATACGTGAGTATGCCTATATTCAACTACAA
This sequence comes from Pseudotsuga menziesii, assembly GCA_001517045.1. Taxonomy (NCBI): domain Eukaryota; kingdom Viridiplantae; phylum Streptophyta; class Pinopsida; order Pinales; family Pinaceae; genus Pseudotsuga; species Pseudotsuga menziesii. The sequence continues at coordinate 948,177 of LPNX010340246.1, read as the reverse complement.
ATCCTTGTGGTTGTTCTATGTATACTTATTCTTTGATCACACCATTTAGAAAAGCTGTTTTCACATCCATCTGGTGTAAGTCCCACTTCATCATGGATGCAAGTGCCATGGTAGCTCTAATTGAAGTATACCGTGCTACTGGGGCAAATGTCTCTTCATAATCAATTCCCTCTTTTTGAGAGAAACCTCTGGCCACAAATCTTGCTTTATACTTCTCAATACTTCCGTCAACTGCATGCTTTATTTTGCATATCCATTTGGAGGATATTATGCTCTTTCCTTCTAGTTTGGGAACTGTATCCCAAACATCATTCTCGTATTCTTTCATCATAACATCTTCCATGAGTTTGTCTTGTCGGGTCATCAACATATCCTAGTCTTCTGCATTCAACCTTGAAGGTTGGAACCCTCTTTACTCTTGGTAAAGTCTCGATCCAGTAGGAAGCTGTCCATCATGTCGTACCATGTCGAACTTAGATATCTTCTATAGTCACTCCCCCTGGAGTATCATCTTCCCTCTTCATTTTGTATAGGTGGCTCTATGCTTGATATATACTTGTCAACAGAGCATGCCATGCCATAGTCTATTCTTTCTGAGGCAAATCATGAACCTTTGCTTTGTACACTTGTTCTTGTAGATCCATATGGAAGATACTATGTACTTCCCTTTATGTCTCGAAATCATATCGTATACATCATTCCCCGTGATCAAATGTTATTCTTTGATCATAGCATTATTTTCTTCATCTTGAGTTATCTATTATACCCATGGTGTTCTTCATCCTTCAAGGTGGATCTACCGCTCTCTGAAGCTCTTTCTTTCGTCATGGTGTCTCTGACCCTGGGAGCTTTAGATTCATGTTTACTGAATTGTCATCACTTGTTCTTTGGAACAAGTCTCATCCTTGTTTTCTTGTAGGAGGTTGTTCAGGACCTTTCCTACAATTCAAATGCACCAATTGCATGGTTAGAACTATTTCATAAAACATATGCATAATGATAAATTCTTATGCATCATGCAACTGTTTAGCCAATACAACATTCATCCATATCTCACGGAAACTTTCTAGATGACATCATTGAGATTGTGCATTAATCCAATATGTAAAGAGGTCTCATTCTAGATAAGTAGAAATGGAGAGATGTATAGCACCATGAGCTACTTACCGATCACATGCATATTAGTAGTATACAGTCATTAATGCAAACAATCTATCATGCATAACACATCAACTAAATATGCATAACAAAGCAATATCATTAAATGACAATTGAATACTTATATTTTGGTTGTTTTGTGGGTAGAATCCTTCTTGATCATTCTCCTTCATCATCTTCTTCATTCATGAAGTCATGATTTCTTATCCAAATGATAATATGGATAAGAGGTTCATCAAGAATTGAGTTCTTCATATTCCTCATCGCTCGAGGGATCTTCTTTGAATGGTGAGAGCTTGATCTTCAATTTGCTCCCATCTTTCTTCTTCTCTTCTTATGAGACAAGCTTATTCTTCTTACCAAAGTCAAATGAAAGTAATCACTTCCTTCTGGCACACATTCCTTGCATGAATGAATCCCATGATCATGGGAGGCCATTCAAGGTGGCTATCACCACTTCTGCATTCTCCGCTTCTTCTTCTACTGCTTTAAGATGTTATGCATTCTGGATCTTCACATTCTTCAACTGTTTTCTTAAATCCATATTCTTATCTTCAAATAGATTGATCAAGGAATCAAACATATTCAGTTTATTTAGGGAAGACACTTGTGGTACAAGTTGATCCGTGATTGAATCAATAGTGATATTCTTGGCCTTGATCAAGTTCTTCTTGTATAAGGCTTTGAGGCTCATCTCCCTCTAGAACTGGAACCTCTCTAATCATGTAGGTGTCCAATTCATTTTATTCAGAGGGATCAAATAATTTCATTCTTGGAATTTTTCAACTTCACCAAGATTATCATCAAGCTGATGTGATAGATCACTTTGAAATGAGAACCTCAAATGCAAATAGCAAAATATTAGATCTTACCGATTTGAGGTGTCCATCCTGCTTCTGGAGCTGGCTGATCTAGGGTTTGTCAGAGAAACACTAATTTTCAAAACTTGGAATCTTTCAGATATGATTGGATAAAAATATATATCTCTTCAAATGGAGCTGTCCAATGTACTCCTTTTCTGAAAACAGGGGAGGGAAGCTCCCGGAACAGGAAGCCCTAGTTTTCCAATTTCTTCTGCAGAAATGCCTATTACTGTTTCTATGATATATATGAATTTAATACTCCTATATTTCTACAATTTATCACTATGGTAACCTCACATGTCCCTGATCCAACACCATAGTTTTCATCATAATTGGTTTCACCAATTTGGATTTATGATCATTTTCCCAAGGTGACATTTTACAGGACTGTTCAGAACAGTGAAGTTGTACGGAATTCCACGTGTCACTGGTTCATCTTCAGGTTTTGAAATTCAGACCAAAGAAAGTGCAGTCAATTATATTTCTGTAACAGCTTTAGGGGCTCCATTTGGACCTCTGTAGGCCAAGATATAGAAATTTTCCCTAGGTGTCCTGTTTAGGGATGAGTTCTGGAAGAGGCTGGAACCCTAAATTGGAGGGATCATATCTCCTAGAATATAGAGAATGTGAGGTGGAAGTTTGTACAAAGTATTCATTAGGATTATATATTTTGTCACTACAATTTTTACCTCCTGAACCTTCGCCAATATTGGGATATAGTGAATATACCAAAACTTAGCAGTTTTAGTATTTAGGGTTTTTCTAGCTCCGGGTCAAACTAGGGTTTGACTTTCCCGGAGTTTCACCCAACCAAAAATCTTGATCCAGGTCTCTAAACTTATATTTTTATTAGGAGATAAATCCTATGTTGGGATCACCCAAAAAATTCTTCTTCTGCAAGAAGCCCTAATTTCCCACACCGAAAACTGAAATGCTCGGAATCGAATTCCGCTTCGACAGAAAGATGCGCCCTTCAATGGAGAGTCATCCTAGCCTTCTTTTGCTGATCAATTGTGGAGAGAGAAACAAAAAGTAAGAAGCCCTAGATTCTTTAGCTACATAATGTATTATTTTCAGGGTGACTCTGATTCCATGTTAACTTTTCATATGCTTAGCTAAGACATCAGTACTTCATTTCATTTTCATAACAAAAGCATATAAACAGGATCATTGAAAGATAGACAAGCACAACCATACAAAAGGAACACAAAGATCTATCCTAGGAAAACCATAAAGGGAAAAACCCAGAAAAATCTTCCTCAATATAGATGCCCCAAAAAGATAAAGGATAAAAGATAAAACCAGCAAGGAGATCAAAGCTTGATCCTCCTCCTTCTCCAGCTACTTCTCTTCTCCACTAATGCGCTACACAAGTGAGAGTGTGTGTTCAAATGAGGAGAGCTACACCTATATTTATATTCATCCGTTCACTTCAATTAACTCATCCGACATGTAGGCTCGAGTTAATCATGTAGGCTCAAGTTACACATGTAGGCTCAAGTAACCACACTGGGGTGCTAATGACCCACCTTTACAATTAGAGGGGACAACCTCATGACTCTTATTAGTTCTTCCGATTAGAAGCATCAGGGTACAAGATAATACAAGTGGTTCTCCTGATAGGACCATTAGGGACCAAAAAAGATACATATAGAATATTCTTCGAAGTTACAATATTTCAACAAGGGTAACACTTATTGCATAAAGGGAAGAAATTGTGGTGGACACCAATATGAAAAGATGAGTCTTGGCCAGTGACTAAATTCGTCACTTGAAGAATTGAGGAAATTTTTGGTGTTTTGGTTCTCAGTACATGAGGTTTATGACAATTTTATGTAAGAATTACATCCTTGTTGAGCAACATGAAGCAACACATAACTGACTATAAGCTGGGAAAGATGAGAAACTTTGGGTTCTCCGTCATACTCGATACTTTTTTATTCGAGCGGGTAGCAGGCCTTGGCTCAAGGGTTCAGATTCATCCTCATGGTCTACAGGATCCAGCTCAGGCTTGTTGGGTGGTTGTGATGTGATAGTTAGGGGGAGGATGTGTAGCTACACCCTAACCACCTGACTTTTACCACTAGTGGCAAAAGGAAGATCGTGGCCATAGATGACTACCCCTATGTAGGGATAGACTTCCACGATGATCTAGATACCATTGGGTATGCATATAGAGACATTGGCAAACAATCCTGAATTCTTTTTATTTTTTGAATTATTTGTTTTTTTGGTATTTTTTGATATAATGAAATAAAAAAACATGTTTTTGGTGGTTCCATGTACTAATATTGATCATGGACATGCAGATGTGGATCCTAGATGGAAATATGGCTTCCCTTGACATCGTCAAATTGGACGAGGTGATAATATACAGGGTGTAGACGCGAAGTGTATGCTCTAGAGCATACACATGAACTTTGTATGTTTGACACACAGGGTGCCTATGGTGCAAGTCAAGGACTTAGTCAAGCCGATGTAGAGGAAGTTGGTAGGAGTACCTCATGTGTGGGTTTGGTTGTTAAGGAGGTTGGCCAATTTTGTTGTTTTTTTTCATGATCAACACCCCAGACAGCAGGCATAGAGGCCTATATTTTCATTTTATATTAATCGTGTAGAATGTTTTGGTGGCTTAAAGACCCAATTTTGTACCATGACATTTTTTGTACTATGACACCACTTTGGACTATATTTTGAAATGAAAAAGAATTATAGTGATCAGATTATTATATTTACATGTGTATTTTAAATGTGAATGTGATGTGTATGCTTCATTGTTGATGTAACAAATTCCAGTTTAAAACTTAATTTGCATAAGAATTGGCAACATGATTATAGATCCCTGGAATGTAAATGTATGTTATGTGTTCAAATAGACATCCCAACAATATCACATGCAATAATCTTCATAATAAAGTCGTATCTATAATATGATACACACCATTTAACTGTGATGCCACTAACTATGATTCAAGACGTACCTCAAGGGATCGAATAACATGCGAGATGGCATCGTGTAGTAGCTCAATCACGACACTATATTCAATAACATTGTTGGATGATGGCCGGAGGAATACACCCCCTGAAGACACAACATGACCTATAGATGTATAGATCACCCAAGCAGCCGAGGCTGAGTTCTGGGTGTGGCGGCTGGCATCATCAGCATATCCTACATATATTGAAGACACTATAGACATCTTCCACAAGAAACAAAAGCATGTCAACAAACCAAATCACTTCAAGGGGACAAAAATTAAACTATGCAATTGTACATTAATATACAAAGCATCATCCTCGGCTGAGAATCATGCATAGTAATTTTTAAGATAGATCCCATTTCCGGGCTTTGACAAGGTTCTTCCTTCATAATCCAATAGCTCATAAGTTCCCTTCTCTAACACTCTCTTAACCATGTAACTCCCATGCCACATGGGGTTGAACTTACCCACCCCTAACAGTTCACTAGTTTGGTAATATAAAAGAACCAAGTCACCTTCACTAAATCTACGAGGACAGACAGATATATCATACTGAGCCTTGATGTGCTTTTTTTTCACTTCAAGAGCCACTAAGGCATCCTGATGCTGCTCATCAAGGTTCTCTAAGTGGATGAGATGTTATTCTAAGTTGGAAGTATCTAGTAAGAATTCTATAGCTAGCTTCAAAGAAGGAATCTCGCATTCAATCGACAATATCGACTCCACCCCATGCACTAACTAATATGGAGAAAACCCGATGGCAGTATTAATAGTGATAAGGTGGGCCCACAAAGCATGGTAAAGCATAATGTGCCAATTATTCTTGCTTTGTGCGGCAGTTCTTTGCAGAATGGACTTAAGGGATTTGTTTACAGCTTTAACTTTTCCATTCACTTGAGGATAATAAGAAGATGAATACTCTTGCTTATACCCTAATTTTAAAGATAACTCATCCATCATATTATTTTGAAAGTGCCTACCATGGTCTGTGAAAATATCCCTTGGGATACCAAACCGAGTAATGATCTGATTGAATATGAAGTGAGCAGCTATCTCACTGTTAGATTTGATAGTAGGCATAGATTATGCCCATTTTTTGAAGTAATCCATGACCACTATAATGTGATGGTATACCCTAGCCGAATCTAGGTTGCAATCCATAAAATCAATCCCCCACTTGGTGGAGAGACTGCTAATGATAATAGGGTGCAACAAGGTGGGATTAAAATGAATGTTCCATGCAAACACCTGGAAAGGGTGGCACCTCCTGACTGCATTAACACAATCCTTGAAGATCGATGACCAGTAATAACCTGCTCTCAAGATTTTTTGGGTTGTAGCGATACCAAATAAATGACCACCAAACGCCCCAACATGGAAATAATTAAGTACATCCTCATCCTTGTCATGAGTCAAACATCGACACAAAATGGATTCCACCCCACAACAATACAAAGTTTCATCGATAATGAGGTAGTTCTTATCCATGTGTCGTAAACATCGACGCTCATCCTGTGAGAAGTGAGGAGGGACCTTCAAAGTCTGTAATAAATGATAATATCGCCATATCAAGTGTCAACAGTTGATATGAGGAATATATGCTTGTCAACAAAAGAATATTCATGCACCTAAACTTTGTCCAAACTAGGAAAATATGACATGAGCTCCACAAAGACCAACAATTTCTTCGATTTTGTCAAAACAAATTTGAGATCAAACTCTTGCAATATAACAATCCACTTATTATATTTCCCCCCTATCATCTATCTTGTTAGGACAAACTGAAATGGATTGATATGAGCTACGACTATAGTTTGGTGAAGGCTTATATAATGTCTCAATCATTGAACCACATAAAGAGTAGCTAGGGCTAGCTTCTCAATGTGAGTGTAATGAAGTTCAGCATCAATAAGGTTCTAAATAAGATAGCAAACAACTTTCTCTTGGAGCTCATCATCCTCTTGAACCAAAACCATTCCAATCATCTCTTGAGATGTAGACAAATATAACAATAAATCACGACTATAGTCAGGTGGACTAAGCACGGGGGTCGATGCCAAGGATTTCTCCAATGCATCAAAAGAATATTGGGCTTGCTCATACCAGATAAAACGAGCGTGTTTCTTCAAAAGGTGCATGAATCCCTTGGTAAAATTGGCAAAATTGACAAAAAACCTCTGTAATAAATTATCCATACCTTGAAAACTATGAAGGTATCTAATAGTGCGCAGGCAAGACAATCAAAGTATTTCCTCAACCTTAATAAGATCGACCCTAATACCCTACTTAGAAACGATGAATCCTAATAAATGGCCTACTTTCATGCAAAAATTGCATTTATCAAGATTCAAATGAATTTGATACCGATGACATCTCTAAAAAACCAAGCGCAAATGGTTTGGATGATACACTCTCAAATGAGAGTGAGGAGCTAAATTGTCCAGATAGACTTAAATAATTCACTTAAGGTCATGAAAAGAAAAGGTCATCACCCACTGAAATGTAGCTTCGATGTTTTTTAGGCTGAAGGAAATTTTTCGGTATGCAAAAGTACCCCAAGGATAAATGAAATACGTCTTGTGTTGGTCTTCAGGATTGATTTGAATCTAATTGTATCCTGAAAAGTGTTGATGAACGAAAACACTTCGCTTCCCACACACTCATCCAAAATATGATCAATGAATGGTGTGGGAAATTTATCCTTAGGAAAATATTTGTTCAAGTCTCAAAATTCAGTGCATACTTGTAATTTCCTTTTTTTAAATTTTTACCAAAATGCCCAATTTTCCAATTTTTTCACAATTTTGGCTCTTGACTAGTTTTAGTGTCTTGGTCTTCAAATCAGCCCAATTGCTCCCAAAAATTTAGAGAAGGTGTATGAATGATATAATAACATAATTATCATGTTAAAGGATGTATTATGTCCCTCCAATCACTTCTAAAATTCTGTACTAAATTCTGAACAAGATAGATGATTTTACTAGCAATTTTGTGTTCAAATACCCCCTGGGTAAGTGATATAAATGGTTTCCGAAATGTTCCGAAACCCACTAAAATTCTTAAATTTGAGAAGGGAATGTGTAGAATACATTATTATAGACTCATATGCATAACCAATCAACCTTTCATGGCTTTTATCACTTCTTTCAATCAGATATAAAAAACTAGTTTTGGACCCTTGGGGAAATGAGGTGTAGTTTTCCCCAAATGCTATGAAATTCGACCCAATGGCCACAAATTATCAGTTAATGAAAATTAAACCCATAATATACTTTAATTACAATATATTTATTCATAAATCATCAATATTTCATACATCCATCCGAATCCATTAAGATTACAAGAGTTTACAACAAGGTAGTGGGGAAATGGCATTGTTTCTTCATTATTGAGCAATAATACATGATATTTCTTGGCATTTAGACCTGATATATTTATGAAATTAAATATCATACCATTTACATCATAATACAAAATAATCAAGCAATATAATCTCCCTCAAAGAGATGAATATCTCACCAAGTGCGCCTCACTCCATAGAGTTGAAATATGGTGAGAAAACTTAAGATGGAAGGAAGAACAAGCTGAAATTGATTTCTCCATGAGCTGTTGCAACTTGAACCTGTAAATTATGACTCCATTAAATCTCCTTTAAATACCTAGGTCACCTCTCAAAACACCAACTAGGATGGGAATCTTTCACCCTCGAAATTGGATAAGGTATGAACTAGTCATCGACTAGCTCTCTCTTCACAATAGAAAATTTCACAAATTATCAAAAGGTTCTTCTCATGGATGATCCATGAATTTTATAAAAATTATTGCTCTTATAATTTTCCAAATCCATCCATAAACCAAATCCAAGTCGAATTGGTGTGGCTCTTCATGCTATGCCATGTGGCCTTGCTCTTCACCTTCCCTCTTCTCCCAAATTCGAGTAGGAGCCTCTTGGCCTTCTCCAACTCCCATGAGCGGCCTATAAGATGATATATTCATTCCTGACATGTTAGATATGTTAGTATGTCATCCTCCTAATTCGTATTTATGCAGGAATGCAACAAAATACACAAATAACCATAGAAATAAATATGCCGCGGAAATAACACTTCATTTCATTAATCAAAGAACTGAAACTTGTTTACATACATAATGGAAATAAACTAGCTAGAGTGCTAGTAGCTTATCTCTGAGAAGAGATGTGGTGGCTACATTCCTCTGAACTCTATGTTACAATGAGGCTTGAAGGCCTATATATTATTGAGAAATAATGGAAACCCTACACATCCAAAAACCTAACCCTAGGAGGTAAAACACTAGAATGTGGGCCCCGTTGGGTAACTTGGTACATCAATTTTCTGGGGTTGTAACTTTGGAATACTACCTCCATTTGACACACATGATACATCATTAGAAATATATCTTCAAGGACTACACCCATAAACAACAAACATCATGTCCGAAATGGACTCATATTTTCCCAACCATTCGATGCCGAAAAAACATCATTTAGGGCCTCAAAACGGCTCCAGAAGTTTAGGACCCAAAAACTACCAAAAATAGTAAATTGTGCTACAATTAAGGAAACTGGAAAAGTAAAAGAAACAATGGTGGGGGTCCAAGTGGAATAGGTGGGTGGCCATCAATATCCTCTTGGATCATTCCTCCCCCCTTAGGAAGCAATGGTCCCCATTGTGTTGAGTTCCTCCATGAGATGAGGAAACTTCTGCTGAACTTGGTCTTTGGTGAGCCACTTTCCCTGGTGAAGGAGTTGGCCTCCTTTGACAACTCGATATAGCTGGATCTTCTACTAGCAGGTGTTCTTGATATGTGTGTCCATAATTCGATCAGTTGTGGCTTGTTTCATGCAGTCGAGGTTAAACTCTGTTGGTGTAAGTTGTTATGCCATGTCCGATGTGTCCAGTAGAGGTGGAAAGTAGAGCCGAAGGTGGTCCACATTGAACATTGGGTGTAGACCAAGGAATGGTGGAATACTGAGCTTGAAGGAATTGTCCCCAACGGCCTTGGTGATGGTGTATGGCCCATGCTGGAGCAGGCAAAGCTTGTGGTGGCGTCCAGCAAGGTGCTCCTTCTGCAAATGTAGCCACACTTTGTCTCCCACCTCGAAGTTGTGTTGCACCCGATGATGATCATGCCGCTGCTTGTACTCAGCATTGGATCTATCCAATATGTCATGAACCTGCTGACGAATGTGTTGAACGCACTCAATGAAGTTGTTCGCCTTAGAAACTTCAGACTGGACATGAGTTGAATCAACTTGAGTAGCTACAAATGGAATGGCTACGTCAATGGGAAATAGTGACTGGAATCCCAATCCCACCTAAAAGGGCTACGGTCGGTTGAGCTGTGGAGGGCCCAGTTATAGCTATATTGTACATAGGGGAGGCTCTCATCCCATGTGCATGGATGCTTTGAGTTGTACATGTGCAAAATGTGTACGATCATCCAGTTGACGACCTCTGTCTAGCCATCAATATGGGGATGGAAAGCTGTGGAATTTGTGAGCTTGGTGTCTAGCATTGACCATAGGCTAGACTAGAATGTACTAAGGAACCTGCTATCCTGATCTGAGATTATAGACTATGGTATCCCAAAGTGTACCCACACTCGTTGAAAGAAGAGTTTAGCAGTGGATTTTGTTGTGATATTCTTCTTGCAGGCCACCATTATGGCCATTTTTGAGAATCTGTCAACGAACATGAACACACAATCATTGTTGTGCTTAGTATAAGGAAGTCCCAACATGTAATCCATGGATATGGATTCCCAAGGTCGAATAGGGGTAGGAAAAGGAGTATAGAGTCCTTGCTTCTTTATGGACAGTTTGGCAATGGCAGAGGAAGTGCAGGATTGGATGTAATTCCCAACGCCCCATCAAAGGTTCATCCAATAGAAATACTTCTACAGTACTGCCACTATTTTTTCGACCCCAAAATGCCTAGCAAACCGACTGTAGTGCGCTTCCCAAATAATCTTGGCACGCTCGTTGGAAGGAACATAAAGGTGTTCCATGTGACATAGTAGTGCATCCTGGAGATGAAAATTTGGAACTTGGTTTCCCTCCAAGAGAATCCTGTATGTGTGGCTGAATTTTGGATCGCTCTTATAGAGAAGTGGCCAATCAGAGGTCTTGTGCCCACAAGAATCAGAGGTCTCGTGCCCACAAGAGTTGAGCACGGTGGTTATTTCCATGATCAGTGGTCGGCTGAGGCAGTCTGCAACATTATTGGTGCTTCCCTTCTTGTACTTGTTATTCAAATGAAACTATTGTAGATATGTGGACCACTTCTTATGGCGATCATTCTTTAACTTCCCTTGTGTCTGTATGAACTGTAGGGGTCGATGGTGTATGTGGATGATCATTTCCTTCCCCAAAATGTAATGCTTCCATTGCCAGTAAGCCTGTACAATGAAATACATTCATTTGTCATAAGTGGGATATTTGTGGATTGTATCAGATAGTGTCTCACTATGATATGCCACTATATGCCCTTTTTGAGTAAGGATTTCCCCAATAGAATAGTCAGAGGCGTTTGTCTCGATCTCAAATGGTTTTTGCAAGTCTGGTAATGTGAGCACTGGGGCATAACAAAGGCGATGTTTCAATTATATAAACACCTTCTATTGATTTTCTAACCAGAAGAATTTTTCTTTTGCTCCTCCCTTGGTGACTTGACTCAAGGGCCAAGTGATATGAGAGAATCCAAACATGAACCTGTGGTAGAAATTGGTAAGACCCAGAAAGATGCGAAGCTTTGTTAGAGTTGTTGGGGCTGGCCAATTCCGAATGACTTGGATATTTGTTGGATCCACATGTACCCCATACTCATCAATAATGTATCCCAGATACTGAACCTGGGTCATGCCAAAAGTGCACTTGTCCAAATTGGCACACAACTTGTGTTGCCGCAGCGTTTGGAGGACCTTTCGGATGTGGTGGAGGTGCTCTTCCCAATTTTAGGTGAATATCAGGATGTCATCCAAGTACACTACTACAAATGAGTTGGTGAATGGCCACAATATTTCATCCATCAGTCTCATGAAGGTTGCAGGAGAATTCTTCAGCCCGAAAGGCATGACCAACCATTCGAAAAGGACCAACCATTCGAAAAGGACCCCCTTAGATTTGAAGGCAGTCTTCCACACATCGGTCGGTTCGATCGGTACCTGATGATACCTAGAATTTAAGTCAATCTTGCTAAAATATTTTGCCCCTTTAATCTGGTCTAAGAGGTCATCAATCTGTGGGATCGGGTACCTATTCCAGATAGTGATCTTGTTCAACACCCGATAGTCAATACAGAGTCTCCAAGTCCCATCCTTCTTCTGTACCAATATGATTGAGCTCCCACTAGGTATGAAATTGGCCAAATGTGATCCTTCTATAGCATCTCCTGAACTTGCCTCTTGATTTCATCATTGTCCAAAACAGAGAGTCGATAGATTGGTCCATTGGGCAGCAGCGCACCTGGGGTGCTTGATCGATGGGGTGCTTGACCTGACAGTGCAGAGGAGGAGTGTCTTTTCTCAATAATATATAGGCCTTCAAGCCTCATTGTAATATAGAGTTTAGACACTACTACTTTTCGATCCAAAATCCGACGGTTACTTCCAACGGCGCGCGGATTTTTTTTTTAAACCTACCAAAAATCAGAAAGTTAAATTTTTTTTTTAAATTTTGGCCATAAGCGTCACTTAAGCGACGGCGCATCAAAAGAATCATTTATTAAACATTTAACCAAAGCTCCAATTCTTTGTTTATGCATCGCTTAAGCGACGGCGCATCAAAAAAAAGAACATTCTTTAAACATTTCACCTTCACTAAACCTTCATTTCATCGTTGGAATGTTTGAGCTGGGTTTTATCCGTGAACAAGAGAACTATGGTTCGATTCGCATCGATTCTGATATAGTTTTTAGGGTGGGTTGGATTGTATGCATGCCAGTAAGCCTGTGGAGGGGCGAATCCACCCATGCATTTCCTTCGTTTCCATCTCTTCTTAAAGATTTATGTTCAATCTTGTGTTATGTATTTGTGATTTAACCAAATTGGACTGAAACTCTGAAATTCAAGCGCTAGTAGGGGATTTTGGCCATTTAATTGTGGTTTGTAACACTCAAGCTACATATATTTTGACCGATCGAGCTTCTTCCAAAAGGGCGATAGAGGCCCATGGCCGCCTCTGATAAGCGATTTATACTTACTCTTCTTCTCTATTTCACCCACTTTTTTGTTTTCTTCCTTCCTGGTTGCTGCTATTGTTTAAATCCATGAATTGAGAGCCATTATCATCTTTTTCTTTTAGCTCTTTTCTCCATGGTTTTCTTGGATTAAGATTTTACAGTGTTCGTTGATATGTCGGGCTCCCTTCATGAATTTGCAATTACTATGCTAATATTCAATATTGTTTTTGGCAAAAGCTCTACAATTCGATTTTTGGGCTGTAATGATTAGTGGCTGGCACTGGTGTGGATATTGCTACTACTTTATGTATTTTTTTGTTTCTGAAATTTGGGCAAAAAGCATTTTGGCGTAATCATGGAAAAAAATGAGAAAATTCAAATGAATCTTATCCTTAACACCCTAAACACGAAAGGAAGTTGGCCCTAACTTTATCTTTTATTTTGGTTTTATGAAATAAATAGGTAATAATCCTCCACCCAAGCCTTGGGAACGTGTTGGAAGTTCATCTGGGCCTTCTCCATTTAGGCCTTCTTCAACTGGACCCACAAGTACTGTGGTCGAGTCATCTGGAGTAGCAAAAATAAGAGAGAATTCTGATACTGAAAGAAACGTGCCACTTGCTAACAGAAGCACTGTTGGTCGACCTATGCCAGCAAGACCTTGGGAGCAAGGTAGCTACGGAAGTAACTATGGAGGTAAATGTGTTGCATTATATCCTGTTTAACTAATGTACTCATAATTTTTTGACTTTATTTCAATAAGTTAAAACTTAACACTGGTCATGTTAGCATTAGTATCCACTATCAGTACAAGCTAGTAGTATTGTTGCATATTGTTTTTTAAATTGTATTTGTGTTATTATGACATTCCACATTTGACAACCTTGTATTCTGCTGAATTCAGGGTATGGTTCTACGACAAATTATAATTCAGGTTATGGTTCTATGACAAATTACAATTCAGGCTATCAAATTGCCCTAACTTTAGGAGGGCCTAGCTAGTTTGTGTGCTCTGAATCAATTGGTTGTCATTTCTTCATGTTCATCTCTGACTCTCCAAGTACTATGCCAATATGCAGGTTTCATCAATGGTCTTGGGCCTGTCCTGAAGAGCATTACTTGCCACCTTATGTGATTGTGGAGTCCACCCCAATACTTGATGATTACATTTGGATGCTTGGAGGTATTTCCATTTGAATGGCTTGTTCTCACACCTTGTGTGGCTGGAGTCGACCTAGATACTTGATGACTGCATTTGGATTCTTGGAGATATTTCCAATTGAATGGATTTTTCTCTGAAATTTGTACTGTTGTCTTGTACACTTTAGCCCCTTTTTTGACCAGCATTACTGCCTTGAATTCTCTGGTTCTCTTCATACCCAAGGTGTAAAAGTGAGACTCAATGAGATATTTGAACATTATCCCACTTAATTCACTTGTGGATCACCCTCCAGTCTAAGTGTCTCTGTAGCATTCCCACCAGGTTTGGTCATGGTCCATTAGCTTTAGTAAAGCAAATGCTATATTCTGCTTCTCTTATATTATGCACACTAAAATAAATTTGTAACTGTTGTAGCGAATGATTTAATTTCATTGCATTGACCTTAGGTCATAGGGCTTGATGTTCACTCTGGTATTTCATTGAACAGAGGTGGGAAGATGTGTTACTGTAGCTTGGTCTTTCTTTCGCTGGCTCTTTATTTTTTGGTTTTCCATGGCACCCAGAGCCCTGATTAACATTGACATGCCCGTGGAAGAGTCCAAACTTGCTCTATAGGGATGCCATCAACACTGACATCCTCCTCAAAATCTTGAAGACTTGTGCTCCTAGTCTTGTAAATCTTCCCTCCAATTCATCCTTTGGGATACTACTCTTGGGTAGGCCTTGGGGCTGCAAGACTAGAAGTGCTCACTAAGAGCAAATATACAAGAGTGCTATTTCTTGCTCCAAGTCCTGTAAGTGCTCACTAAGAGTTCTGTCTATTTGAACTGCCATGGGTAGGACTTGGGGCTGGAAGATTAGAGGTGCAAGTCTCTGAGATTTCCTTACATCAACCTTTGCATCTTACAATTATAATTT
>LPNX010340246.1:658186-930388 GCA_001517045.1 Pseudotsuga menziesii | reverse complement strand
AGATTTTCTAATATTTCTACAGTGATAACTTGCTACGACCTGTACATCATTATGAAGATCAAAAGTGTAACTGATAGAAAGACCTCAAAAGCTCAATCTTTATAACTGATAGAAGCTTCTAAGGACCAGAGTCCTTAAAACAACTTCCAACCCTAAGCAGCAACTTCATGTATCATTTGTAGATATATAATCTTTAGGATATCCTCCAAAATTTCCTTTGTGCTTCTTATAATGTACATTACCCTCTACTCGCTTTCACATAATCTACCAACATAGATACCTAGTTGCCAATTGCCCATGCACAGTAGTGGTTCAATAGCCTAAGTGTTCCTTCTTGGGTTGAATCAGTATCATGCTAGTTCTAATTTCACCAACTCTGTGAGTAGCCTTTCAAACAAATCCCTAACCACAATCTCAACACCGCAGCCAAAATAAAGGTATTCTTGTACTTCCCAGAGGGTTCGGGCTCCTAAAAAACCTCTGGAATTTCTTCCTTTCCATGTTTAGGCCCTCCACAAACTCCAAACCTTGTGGTTCTTCCTTTGTGGCCAAGCCATGCTTCACTTTGAGTGCTGCATAAATGTCATTCACTTTCAGCCTATGCATCCATTTCCTTATCCTTCCTCCGCCTGTCGTCTATTTGACTGTTATATCATGCAAATTATAACTAAACAATAGTTTTATTAAAAACATTCGGCCTCCTCCCTTTCAGGATTGCTCTAGTTAAGTTTTCAAATTCTTCCTGGATATTTGTTGTAATGCAGATTCCTCGTTGTAAAAAGGTTTCACACTGATTTTCCAGCACTGAACTTGGAACAATACTTCTATAAGATCTTTGAAATCTTCAGGCTGAGGCTGATTGTATTTTGCAGGATATGAATATTAGAGAAGTATTAATGAGAGCTGAACACTCTCTGAAGTTGAGCAAGTGGAAAGATTGGTACAAGTTTCTTGGTGTTTCAAGGACTTCGTCTATTGCAGAATTCAAGCGAGCATATAAAAAGCTAGCACTACAGTGGCATCCTGACAAGAATGTAGACAATCTGGAGGAGGCAGAGGCCAAGTTCAGAGAAGTGGCAGAAGCATATGAGGTAATTATTGCATTCAAGTACCACAATTCAAATGTTTGCTTGTATTTTGGTACACATACTTTTTTTCGTCACTGTAAATAGGCATTAGTTGCTAGGGAAGTTTTGCAATATCCACAAAGAAAGGAGCTTCTTGTATGGCAATGATAGTGATAGTGAAAAAATATAGGTTTCAGCAGATAGCATCCAGAGTTTCGTAAATGCATCTCTAGGCAGATAGAAAATTGAAAAATGCAACGTCTACCTCCAAGGAAAGCAGTACTCTTGTGTGTATGGAAGAGAATGTCTGGAGGCAAGAAGTTAGTGTTGCATTTCGTTCTCCCTGTCATTTACAAAGGGATGATCACTGCTCTGGATATTGTAATCTTATTGAACCCTTTCTTTATTGCATGGAAATTTTATAATAAAGATTGCAAATAGATTTAGTATGTCTAGCTTCTGCCCATCTGATGAGATATACAGTTGTAGTAATTATATATTGTGCTCCAGAATGCCTGGCTGGTCAGTTAATGGGTCTTACAAATTGAAAAACCCATTTTCTAAATGGTTGAAGCGCCTGAACTGGGTGCAGGGTAAACTCATTCCTTCTTGACCATTTGAGAATCCTCTGGCACACACAGCCACTCTCCACATACTCCTTTGCATTCTTTAATGTAATCATCCACTGCACCACCTTATTTAGTAGATTGTCATTTTCTGTTGTACTGAGTTATGGTTTAGTGAGTGATGTATTCCTTGTATGTAGGTGCCCTTTCATATTCACAATTTGTTTCAATAATAAATTAATGTTATGGTTGTTCAGATTAAATTCAATTTCTCATTCTATTATAAATTCAGCCTTTGATTTTGATATTGTGCTATATCAGATGACATTTGTCCGCTTACTAGAGGTTCTTCCTTTAGTTGTTAAACACATGAGCTCTTCCTTGTTCAAAGAATCAAGCTTCTGTGGGGTCGAAGGGGATTCTGGTATAACCATATCAAAGGCGGTGGATTTCAAATGGTTTTATGATTTAATTGATTGGGGCAAATCTCAGCTCATAATTATACGGAGCCATTGGAAAAATTCTGTTGCTGGTGTATTGAATATTTTTAAAGAATTAACTGATGGAGCTTCTCACAATGTTATTAATACTATAAAAGGAATTCTTGAATCAGGTGAGGTTTTAGTTTCTTTTGTGATCAATTTTTATTGCATAAGGATGTTCCTGCAAAGGATTAAACCAAGCCATCCAACACGAACTTTAGCACAATACATGGAGTATACAGTTGTGATCAGAATTGCCAACTTTGCATGGTTCAGTGTGAATAGACAATACCCATGATTTTTTCAAATGCATTTGAAGAATGAAAAGCCATGAGAAGAACTTCCAAATGAAATAGGGATGGTGTCAGACTTTTTTATTCTGTTTTAAAGAGCCATATTTGTACATAAAGAATTTATTAATAGCAAAATTTCTGAATTTGTTGAACTTGTTGGTTCCAATGTGATTTTAACAACATTAGCAGCATTCAAATTGACGGCTATAACACAACTGGTTGACTGATCTGCATTCTGAGTCATGGAGCATCATCATTATCTTTTCCAGCCTGACCTTCAGGTATTATAATTTTCCAGTGTACTTGATTATGAATGATGGTATGGAATACATAGTGTTTAAGTAATTATGAAAGAAGTTTCTGCAAATCTGACATAAGAGGTGATAAAAACAGAGTCTTCAAAAATAAATTAATGATGATGGAACCCTAAAAAGGCCATTCAACATCTGTGTCATTAAGTTAAGGTTGTTTCATAAATTGCATTATAAACAATGTATCTGCAATATTGGTGAAAATCTGTGCCCAAGGTATCAAATATGAAATTTTTGGTGATTTTTAGAAATCCCGGACAAGTCTCTATTTTAGAGCTGTGTCATTGGACCCCATCTTTTGCAAACAGCCAAGTTTACTGATTAAATATTGTGGCACCTTTTTCCAATTTTTGTGTAGTGACTTCTTTTGTCAAAAGAGGGATATATAACTAAGTACATTGGTATATTTTAATTTTAAATGTTCTTACATTTTTGTGTATACAAAATCATGATGTAGTTGTTGCTTAGTGCAAGTCATTATATACAGTAAACTCATGCTGTTTAACACTAACCTAGGTACTGCATTGTGGCAATAGATGTGAATCCATGATAAGAAAGCACAAACAATGGACTTGTAAAATGCAGTCTTTCAACTTTCAAGGGGATTTGAAGGCAGTGGCAGAGAACAAAGATATGGTAGTGTCAGGATCGAATAGAGATTATATCTGTCGCAGGGATTTGCTAATGTATGGGTTTTGGGGGCCGATATCATTTTTATTTGCTGCCGAGTCAGGGAGAGCTCTTGGTATGTACATGATTACAGTCTTTCTGTTATTCTAGCATCCGTAAATGTGTAATATTTGGTGATCTGAGCAGTTTATGCATAAGTTGCCTTATAGCTTGAGAAATAAGGAATTGAATGAAATTTTGTGTACATAAAACTAAAATTTTTGGCTTATTTTTTAAGCGAGAGCAAAACTTCCTTTGTATCTGAAGAATATTTAGTCCCTCATAGATGATCAGTATGGGAAACATGCTTAACATGATGTTATTTTTGTTAGAATTCATTAGTATTGGGATTCAAAGCACCACAGATATTGATTTCTTCTAATATGTCACTAGAATAAGTTGCCGTTATGGTAAGGTTATTTTTTTTTGTTGCTAGTTTGAGCAAAAATGGCTATATAATCTTGGCATTTTGATGGATTGTTCAGAATGACAGGTACAATAAGGTTTTCAATTTGATCAGTTATAGTGTACTAGTTTTTGGGCATCATTTCTGATGGCCATCTTCCATTATCATCATGATGGTGTGCCTGAACAGAGATTTCTGGTAGGAAATGTGTTTCCTGCTCTTGGAAACAGAGACACAACCTGTAACATTTTGCAACCTATCTGTGATTCTGTATCCAATTTGTGGTCATTTTATTATAGTTGATGTTGCTCACTAGGCAAATTATTGTGAAGGATGGTAAGCATAGTAGCAATGTGTGATTTTTTTTGGGTCATGATCAATGGCCTCTGCAAACATAAATATTGAATGGACAGATGTGTTTTATTCTGGATCATTGTATCTGCTATTTTTATTGATTCTATTATTATTCCATCATTGAGGAAGTTAGGCAGCTCTCTTCCATAGTCTGTTGTATTTTAATGGAAGGAAGGCCATTCAGTGTTGTCATTCAGCCTTGTCATTCATCTCTCTTCCATAGTCTGTTGTATTTTGAGTTCACCTTTGTTCCTCAATCATTATTGATAGCATGTGACCTGTAGAAAAACATAGCAGCTAATGACCTTATATAGACAGGGTATTCATAAGGCTCTATCCACTGATGTGTTCGTTATTTCCCTGCTTAAGTTGGAGCTAATAGCAACTGCAAACATAAACCTTACATAGACATATATTGTGATTTTTTTAGGGTCATCAATGGCCTCTACAAACATAAATCTTGAATGGACAAATGTGTTTTATTCTGGATCATTGTATCTGCTATTTTTATTGATTCTGTTATTATTCCATCATTGAGGAAGTTTGAGACTGGATTTGAAAGAGGTGGGCAGACAAGAGAGCATGCTATGATGGCCAAAACATTAGGAATTAGTAAATTATTTGTTGTGGTTAATAAAATGGATGATCCTTCAGTTGAGTGGGCCAAGGACAGGTCAGTGGACAGGTTATCTATTTTTGTTTTGTTTTATTTATAAGAGATTATATGTTTTCAATTCTCTTTTTGTTATTTCTGGGAGAAGATTAATCTCCTTTTTTGCTGCTTACAGGTTTGATGAAGTTGAGAAGAAGATAATCCCCTTTTTGAAGTCTTGTGGCTACAATTTAAAGAAAGGTCATGCTATTGATAGATATTCCATTTTGCTTACGTTTATTTTGAGCTACCAAGAGAACGGTTTTGGCACTTTTATATCTTTCTTTCAATTGATACACATTTCCTAGGGTTTATGTTTGTATATGCTGTCTGATCTGTGTAGATAGCTATTTTTACATCGTAAGGTGCATTCTCAAGTATAAAACGGTCATTTATTTTTCACATTTTTTGGACTTAGCAAGGTGGTTGCAAGTTACTATATGTGACCGGAGCAATTTGATTTTATAAATCTGAAATGCATTTCATTGTCCAGATGTGCAATTTCTTCCAATTTCGGCCCTTCATGGTACTAACATGAAAGACAAGGTCCCAAAAAATGTCTGCGGATGGTGGAATGGTCCTTGCCTTTTTGAAGCTTTGGATGCTGTTGAATTACCTCCAAGAGATCCTAAGGGTCCTTTTAGGTATAAAAAATGTTAAAGTTTTGATTTCTTCCTTTGGCAAGATACTTTGATAATTGGTATCTTGACAACAGATATGCAGAACATGGGAGATTTTTTTGTAAATATCATTCAGTGATTCCTTGATTTTAATTGGCATATTGTGTAGGCTATATTATTGGATATTTCTTCACCTTCCCCACTTTACATAACATGTTCAATATCTTTAATGCTTAAGTTTGTGTTGAGAGCATTTGTTATAAACAAGACCCACATTTGTTGCCTTGCATCTCGTGTTTTCCTGAGCAGGACTTGTAAGCTTAGCCTTCTAAAGACATGTTTTGCAAGAAGTCTCACGGGAATACTGGTGATTTGAAATTTGAAATGCCTGCTGAAAGTTGTCCCAAAATTGTCACGTTTTATACTTATTACTGTTTGCTGCATCTCTGATGCATGGGGGTTTATATTGAGGAGAGAACAGAGTAAAATATGAAGTAAATGGTTTTATTCCATCAGATATGTAGTACTGATGCACTAGATCGTTATATTCATTCTAGGACGAGATGAACAATCCTCGTGATAAATCACATTAGAATGTAGATATTATTAAATTATTTTGAAGTATAACTGTTGACTATAACCCGAATCCCAGAGTTGTTTTTAAAGGACACAAATAGGAATCTAAGTATTCGAATTGACTAAATAGTTGAATTTTTTAAAACAATTCTAGAAGTTTTATAACTGATGAATCTATAAGTGTAGTGCATATAATTATTAGGATGTTGTATATAATGGAGAGGGGATTATGAAGTGTCTTAGATGCCACAATCTAGGGCTTTCTTTTCAGAATCACCCAAATCTTGCACTTGGCCTATTCCTTTGATGAATATATATCAGTTAGCAATGAGATATAACAAGATATCATATTATTATTGATTGTGTTGGTGAAGAAAACTCTCCTGATTTACCACTTGACCACAAGTTATTTAATGTTGTATGCTTCTAATTTAGGTGAGTCTATGCTATTAAGTCAAAGTAAATTTGTTAGTAGATGGGGTTGATCTTCCAACTCTGGCATAAGATCTGATTATGTGAGTTTAATTTAATATCAGAAATCAAGTTCAAATTCTCTTTTTTTTCCTATCATTTGATGTCAATCACTTTTTCCTAATAAAAAGAAGCATTCTTGGTGACTACGGTTGAAAGTAATGGCACTGTTATTATATAGACGAGCTTTGCTATGAGCAGCCTGTGGAGAGCTATTTTGTATTTTATTTTCAAGTATCACATTAAGTACTTGGGAGTTGGCTATAATTCCTTTTACAGACCATCTTTATGCATAGGATAAGACAGTGCAAAACGGAGCAAATAATTTTTTTTATACCCAATTTACAATTTTTTATTTTTTTTTAAATTAACTTCCGTCGCTTATAAGTGTCGCTTATCTGATGCTCGTCTTTAACTGCCATCGCTTAAACGACGCTTATAAGTGTCACTTATCCGACGCTCGTCTTTAACTGCCGTCACTTATCTGTCGCTTAAGTGACAGTTCTTTATGTCGCTGATTCGACGCTTAAGCCTTCTCGCCGTCGTTTAAGCGACGCCTGTGGGTGCAAAAGTTTTTATAAAATTTCGTCATTGTCACTTAATATGTGTCGGATAATCGACGATTTAAATTCAAGTGACGGTTACTTAATTTTTTCTTAAGCGACGGTTACTTAAGTGTCGCTTAACCGACGACAAGTTTCCAACGCTTCAAAAAAAACCAAAGTGTCGTACATGCGACAGGGAAGTGTCGAAAATCCGACATGACAGCCGTCGGATTTTTGGTCAAAATGTAGTAGTGAGAGGAGCACCCTATCTATCAAGCACCCCATCGATCAAGCACCCCAGAGCATCTTTTTACGCATCTGGGAGTGGAAAAGACGCTCCTCCTTCTCTGAATCTTTTGGCTCTTCCTTTTGGATCTTCGTGGTGGAAACGATGGCATTAGGCTCTGCATCAATAATATTCTTCCCTATGTCATTCCCCTTCTTAGGTTTTGATTCAGTGTTAGAGTATGCATCTGATTCGGAAGCCTTTATCTTGGCCACTAGTGACTGCTTGGCCCGACACTCACTGGTGTTGTGAGTGGGGCTCTTATGGAACTTGCACCACTTTCTTGCTTCCTTCTTTAGCTTCACAGTGTTGTTCTTTGCTTGCAGCTTTAGCAAGTTGTCTTGAGTCTCCATGCCTTGGCTATGTCCTTGGTTCTATGGTTTAGGGGCACCTTTCGCTTGCTTCTGATTCACATATCTAAAGTCTCGCTTTTTCTGTTTGAATTTTTGCTCAATTTTGGAAGCATACCGGTATACCGTACCAAGTGAGGAGATGTCAAGGAACTCCATTTCCTCCTGAATGTATCTCTGCAGACAACTATGGTACTTTAGCATCAAATGTTTCTCTAAATATTTGATACCCAACTTGGTGCGTAGGGTATGGAAGAGATTCGTCATCTCATGCACATCTTGATCTCTTTGCTATCGTAGCGTAGTCCATTGTATGTACTTGTCCTCATAGCTCCCCATGGGATAATATTGTCCCTTTATGGCATCTCAAAATGAATTCCAAGTGGGTATGGTTGAGAACAGAGAGGGTTCCTCCTCATCCTTTCTCTCATAGTAGGTTTCCCAACAATCCTTGACATGGGGGGCGTATTTGAGTAGTGAAAAAGTAATCTTTTCCAAGTCAAAAAAGTCCTAAACCGAGAAATATCCTTCTAATAGATTCAACCATCTATCTATGGTGTCTGCATCTATTCGGCCATCAAATATGGGAATGTTAAATTTTACTTGTACCTTAAAAGGGGTTGCACCTCCAGAGTGGATGCTAGATGCAGATGCACCACCAATGGGAAGTCGTTGAAGGATCTGGGTGAAGTTATCCATCATCGCGTTCCTTTGTTTTTCAAGGGCATCCTCAAGCAAAATTTTGATAATATCTTCTGCACCCTCATATTTGTTTTCATCCCACATGGGAGGCCATCAGGATTTGCGAGGCTGATCTTGCAAAGGTTCAACCAGATCGAGCCCTAACTCTTTATACCCCGCCCTCTTTAGGGACATGCAAAGAAGGATCGAGAAAGAGCAGATTGCTCTGATACCACTGATACGAAATTATGTAGGAACACAACATAATACAAAAATAACCATAGAAACAAATATCCAGTGGAAATAACACTTCATTTCATTAATCAAAGAACTGAAATTTGTTTACATACAGAAGGGAAATAAACTAGCTAGAGTGCTAGTAGCTTATCTCTGAGAAGAGATGTGGTGGCTACATGCCTCTGAACTCTATGTTACAATGAGGCTCGAAGGAATATGTATTATTAAGAAACAATGTAAATCCTACACATCTAAAAACCTAACCCTAGGAGGTGAAATGCCAGAATGTGGGCCCCATTGGGTAACTTGGTACATCAATTTCCCGGGGTCATAACTTTGGCATACTACCTTCGTTTGACGCACATGAGACATCGTTAGAAAGGTCTCTTCAAGGAATACATCCATACATGGGAAATATTGATTCTAAAATGTACTCATATTTACCCGACCATTCGATGCCGAAAAAACATTGTTTAGGGCCTCAAAACAGCTCTGGAAGTTTAGGACTCGAAAACTACCAAAAATAGTAAATTGTGCTACAATTAAGGAAACTAGAAAACTAAAAGAAACAATGGTGGGGTTCCAAGTGGAATAGGTGGGTGGCCACCAATATCCTCCTGGATCACCTCCATATCTTACTTGTGTCATAACTGTCATAGAATCGCCATCATTGGTGTCAGATGTCATAAATGTAAGTGGAATCTAGCCAAGTGTCCATGAAACTATGATTTGGATCTTCCTCTCCCATGTGAGTTAGAATTCATCCCAAATTTGATCTATGAAGTATACAGACAAGTATATTAACCTCATAATCCATCCCAAAACATTAGGCTTCCCATAGATTCGAGATTACAAGAGGAGGATGCCATTTAACATAGGAATTCTAGCTTGAGTGGGCCCCATAGTCTCCATGTGTCTTCATTCTCCATAGAAATTTAATTTTTCACTTGCATTCATTTAATTAAATCTATTAAATAAATATTTAATCCTTCTAATGTCTAAACACCATTTATTATCTCCCTTATTAACTTTACAATGTTTCTACCCAACCTAGCGAACTAGTAGGACTGACGGAATTTTCCTACTATGCAATTATTTGAATGGGGACATTACAATACTCCCCACCCAATATTTCTTGTCCTAAATCAATTTCATATTTGGATGCTGCAAAATATTATCCTCTTCCCATGTGGCATCTTCACTTGGTAGATCCTTCCATTGCACCAAGTATTCTTTGATTGTTCTACTCCTCAATATTCTCTCCCTTGTATTCAAAACCTTTTTTGGAATAAGTGTGAGTTTTCCTTCATCATCAAAAGGAGGGAGTGTATCTAAAATGACAAATTATTTACCAATATCTTTCTTAAGACAAGAAACATTAAATACATTATGAATTTTACTCCCTTCCGGAAGTTCCAACTCATATGCTACTTCTCCAATCTCCTGGATTACCTTGTACGGACCATAGTATATTGGATTTAGATTTTCTACACCATTCCTTTTCATGGATGTTTGTTTGTATGGATGCAATCTCAAATACACTAAATCATCAACCTGAAAGGTCCTTTCCTCTCTATGTTTATCTGCATATTGTTTTTGTTGATTTTGGGAAACCTGCAAATTGTCTTTTAAAAGCTTTAAAATTTCTTGGCTTTATTCCACCCATCCTTTATCTTTTAGAGCTCTACTATAAAAAAATATCATATAAAAAAATGTAAGTGCATCATAACCATATAATTATCTGAAAGGATACATCCCTACTGACATGTGAAAGGTGGTGTTGTAGAAAAATGCACCCAAGTGTAGCCATTTTGTCCAAGCTTTTTGCTGTTCTCCCACATAGTTTCGAAGGTACCATTCCAACCATTTATTCACCCTCTTTGTTTTTCCATGAGTTTGGGGATGGTAGCTTGTACTTGGAGTCAACTAAGTTCCCACTAATGTGAACAGTTTTTGCCAAATATAACTCATGAATCTAACATCTCTATCGCTCACAATGCTCTTGGGGAGCCCGTGCAATATGAAGATTTCTTTGAAAAAAAGGTCAGCCACTTGTGCAGCACTAAAAGAGGATGTAACAGAAAATAAATGAGAAAACTTATTCAATCTATCCACTACCACATATATGCAATCCTTGCCCAAATATTTGGGCAAACCGGTGATGAAATCCATCAATATACTATCCCATTTTTTGTATTGCACTCCAACAATTAAGAGTGCTCTCCAACCCATACCATTAGGAAAGAGAATTTTGAGATCCCATTTTCTTGTATGCATTCTTCCAAGCATCATGAGTAAATAATATATATCATCAAATTACATAATAGCATAATAAAAATGTACATCAAGGAAGTGCCTCATCAAAAAATCATGAAAATTCTTATACCTCCCACTAAGTAGACCACCATTTGCCAAGTGCATACAAGATTCAAGTGACCAATCAAATCTTCTCCAATGACATGGGTGAGGATTCCATGTTCTATAATTATGCTCCAAAAGGATGTGGTATGCATCAAAATATTCAGCCATGTATTCTTTCATCCAACAAGTGAATGAAGAATCTCCACTAAAATCTGAACCAAATAATTAGCAAGAGAAACAAGGAGACTTCAAATGACTCAAAGAAGTCTCACCCATACATCCATGAATGAGAGAATCATCAAGACATAACAAAGTATGTGTCTGGAAAAAAAAAAATTCTTCAATCATAAATTTATTCACCCCAATGTTGGATGAAGTTCCTCCAACATCAAATTAACCAAGTGTTGAGCAAGAAAAACCATGAGTATTCAAGTGACTCAAATGCATATCATAGGTGAATCCATGTAGATGTGCATAATCATAAAGTAACAAATTATTCTGCTGAAAATGTGAATAAGAATGTGCTCCAACCACACCATCATAAAAATTAAATATAGGAGTTCCATACTCCTCACATGGCACCATAAAAAAGAACCCTTTCACCCATACTTCATTGAGGCCAATGCTGCAAAACATGGAATTGTAGGATGTAGTAGAATGAAATAACTCATCCCAATTATCAAAAAGCTCATAATTTTCATCATGTAAAGGATACATATGGGTAGTATCATGCATCTCCTTCAAAAGTGTGAAACCTTTGTCATAGATGGGTTCCAATGTAGAGGAATCATGCTCTTCTTTAAAAATTGCATAACATTCATCAAGAGACAATTCAAGTTCCTCTTTCACCACATCAAGTGTTTGGATCTCCTTAATATAATCTTCAAACACACCAAGTACATTCAAATTTACACATTTATCATGATAGAACTTACACATTTCTCATGATAGACCATGTCATGAGAACCCTCTAAATAATCTACCATTTGACAACCTGAAACATAGGAGGAAAAACAAGTATCTTACAACTTTTCAAGAAGTTCCCAATTCTGAATTGTGATGTTATGATTATCCTCATTATTATTCAAGTATGTATCATGTAAACATTCATTAAGCTCAACCAAATTGTTTCTATCAAAAATCAAGGACTTGAAATTACCTTCAATGTTGCACATTTGTCTTTGAATATTCTCGATGTCTTCAAGGAAGGATGGATCCTCCAATGAATAAATTTTCCAAGAAGAATTTGAAACCAATGCTTTAGTTTCATGTAGTATTCTAAGGGCCTCTTGGATCTTCTTTTCATTCTGTTAGGTCATGTTTTTGTCTTCCTTTGATTTTCATACTTCTATCCATATTTTGAACCTGGCTTTTACTTTTTGTTTCTAGAAAATTTTGTTGATAGGGATAATTTTGATTTTAAACTTTTAATTCTCATGATTTTTTATTTCTTAGCTTATTTTTACAAATTTTGCTTTGATTTTATAATTGAGGGCTTTTGTAAGGAATATATGGATTAAAGAGTTTTATAAATAGCATAAAAGTTAAATATTGAACCCTAAACCAAGTGCAAACTCATATCATTTGCTTAATATTGTGAAATCATTAAATTGGACTTTCTTGTAGCGCAAGACAAAAAAACAGATACACTAGAGCACTACAAGAAAATTGCACGAGCTAAAATCATTATTTTTTCGGTCCAATTTCTTCGGGATTCTCATATCTAAGGTGTCAATCACATTATATGATGCATTTGATATGTGTCTTTCATAGTTTAATCACTGAAACAGGTGGATGACCATCATAAGGGAGAGATCACAGCAATTTCATGTAGAGCAGGTATAATGATGACAGTGGAGTATAATGAGACAAAACTATTTGGGATTATGTTTTTTTATCTCAAGGACACAAGAAATAAGTGAAGATCATGGTGAGAAGACACTGCTGAGAAATCGGGATTTTGTAATTGAATGAGAAATTAGGGCATTCAGCAGCTGCTGGCTGGAGTGTTCTAAGCGGTTAGAGACAGGTGGAGCATGCAATTCGACACTTGACCATTGAAATAACCATATTCTAGTGCTTGAATTGGTCATCTTAACAGGTAGCCTGCTATTCCAGATTGCTAGGGTTTTTTAAATTTGGGGATTTTCTGAAGAAATCATTAATGACAAATTCGAAGGCAGAATACTGGTTTTTTCACCTAATACATGTTAAATGATGAATTATAAACCAATACATTCAAAGTATTCATCATTTAAATAGTAGAATTCAAAGCAAATCTTGTTGGAGTTTCTTGAACTGTATTTTAGGTCAGTCTGTTAAGATTGGAATACATGTAAACTGTGATATTTTGACAAAAGTTGTTTAACCATAGTAAATATGAAAAAGAGTGGAAAAACAAACAGGGCAGAGCCCTCAGACTTAAGTTGGGTGAAGAATTTTCCAGAATGTGCACAGTTGTTTTCAAATAATGGATGGTTAATGTTCTTTAAGAAAATCGAAGGTTATCATGCAGAAGTGTCATACAGATTTGCTCAATGTCTAGAAAAAGACATAGTGTCTTTTGACACCTTAATGTTCAAATTGACTAAGGAATTAATAACTGAGGCAACAGGGATCTTGGACGAATGAGAGATATGGTTTAAAAAGGTTCCATTCACCTTTAATGCTCAAAAATACTTGCTTCTGGGTGTGATTGGAGATTGGGTAAAAGGTGTTCCAATCCAAAATTTTAAACCTGAATGGACTGAGCCCATTAAATTCTTGCAAAGCTATGTTACCTGTGAGGGTAGATATGCTTTTGTTTTCAAATATCACTTTAGGTTTCTCCAGCATCTTAGTGATGAGTCTAAAATGAAATTACCTTTCTTCTTTATAAAAAGTCTACAAAAGATGTCATGCAGGGTAAGAGAGCACCAAGATCATACAAAGCAGTCTATTTTTCACCATGGACTTATTAAGCTCATCATAAGCACTGTGTTACAAAAAAGGAAAAGACTTGGGAGCATTTTATATTTTGGTCAGGATTCAAGACTGATCAAGAGGAACAGTCTCAAAGAAAATAGATAGATAAAGGGCAGACCTTGATTAAGAAGCTTAGAAAAAAGGTAATAGTCAAGGATGAAGAAAATGTTAAACTAGAAGAATCCTCAAACTAGGAAAATAAAAACTCTGAATTTAAACAGCGAGTTAATGAAAATAAGAGCAAGAATTTACAGTAAAAAATTAAAGAAGTTGAGCCTGTTGTAGAGGTTGTACATGCAGAAACCATTCAAGATGTAAAAGAAGATATTGAGGTGCAAAATCAAAGCCCTATCACAGGACTATCAGAGGAAGATGAAAAATATTTATTTGGTGACGATAAAATTCCTGTGACTAATGAAGCTAGGGTTTATGTTGAGAAAGAGCTTCACACTCAGTGTGATGAGGAAGCAATGTCAAAAAGCAGAAAAATGAAAGTTGTTGAGTTTGCCTCAATCACTCATCAAGGAAAGACTTTGAAATGTTGGGAGAGATTGCATCAGTCTGGAGACCTAAAACAAGACCTAAGAATAAACTTAGGTTAAATATGAAAAAATTGTTGAATCCCAAATTGGCTAAAGAAAAAGTGACAGTGATAGATGATTCATCATTTGAAGACAAATTGGATGATGGTGAAGATGGTAATAAAGGTTAAAAGCCAATAGAATCAAAAGGAAAATATGTCATGACTGATACCAAGATCTCTGATATATTTCTGGAGATTCGAAATCAAATGTTTCAAGAGTAGCAAGAAAGTGAGGTAAAGAGTTCTTGTCTAGAGAAGAAGGAGATGGTTGAAGAAAAAGTTCCATGCAAAGATAAAAGTGAAGAACATCCAGGGTTTCCTGTAACATCCACAGAACTTATGGAAGAGGATGAGGAAATTTATAAGAAACTGAAAATTTCTTGTTGGAGTAGGGCCCCGCAGCTACAGGAAAAGCTGCCATATCGAAACAAGAAAGTCAAAAGGAAATAGTACCTGAAGCAGCCGAGAAGAGACAGCTCAATCACTGCACTTAAGGCAGTGGCCGAGAAGAGAGATCTCAACCACTGCACTTAAGGCAGTGGCCGAGAAGAGAGAGCTCAACCAATGCACTTAAGGCAGTGGTGAAGACAAGAGGTCTCAGCTACCCTCATAAATGGAAAAGGGAGAAATGGGCCGAGGTATTGAAGACAAAGGATAGAAGGGGAGCGACCGAGAAAACGGCGCCTATACCCATGATCAGCGTTGGGAAGCATGGAAGACTGCAGAAAGCTGTTGTATGATGGAAAGCGGTAGTTCAAAGTACAGATGGGTCGACTGTCACGGTTAGGGTTTATTTTGGGTTACTATTGGGAAAGGCCCACAGTTTTGTATCACGGTGAGACCTTCGGGCCACCTATAAAGGAATGTATTTTGTATTATGAAAGGTTAGCTAGTCGGATGATCTGTTAGCTAGTCAGTTGGCCTGTTAGCTCGTAGACAGTTATACATTGAAAAGAGTCGAGCTCTGGTTCTGTATTTAGTCTATAGTTATCTTATTGTAACCAGTAGCTGGCTCCTTAAGCATGAATGTAACAATCCGCAGGGATTGAGCAATCCGTAGGGATTGTGAGAGAGAGAGAGAGAGAGAGAGAGAGAGAGAGGAAGAGTATATTGTAAGAAGGCAATATAGAAAGAGAAGAGATCTAAGAGAGAAGGGCTCCTGGCATGTGCACGAAGTTTCCCAGAAGATCTCAAGCTGCATAATAGGTTGCAGCGGAACCGTGTTTACACTCTCAAGATATAATATAAAAACCAGCTCATGTCGACGTAGCTTCCCCCCTGGGAGTGAACCACATAAAATCTGTGTGTTGTGCAACTTTTCATGTGATTGTGCTTTACTTATCTACTATCTGTTAGTTGTTACATGAACTTTGCTTTTCAGTTAATGAATGAATGTATGCTATCCTTCATTTTACAGTAACATAGAAGGTTAATTGTGAGTTGGATGTATCAACTATTATGTATAAGAGTTTATCAGTGCTTGATTCATGACAGTTAACAGTTACAGTGTTAAGTGGCTTCTGTATATGTAGTTCAACAAGTTGAGTATAATTGATGTTAAGCGTGTTAAACTGTAGAATCTTGAGCGAGGTTTTTTAACACCCTGATAAAGGATATCTGAGCTATTATACCCAGAGAGAAATCCTTTGGACCTTGAGAGTCATATTGAGCCTTACTGTAGAAAATATCGCAGTATAGGAAGGAAATATTGCACTGTCGAAGGAGCTACAGTGTGAGATATCGTAGGTAAAGAATTGAGTAGAAGAGAAAGTTTGTGCATCGGCCTAGGAGCCGTGATGCGATAAGAGACCGTTCCCTATTAGCGCCAGCTAGGAAGAGAGACTCAACACCTTGCTGAGAGATCCCGCTGGCTAAGAAGAGTCAAGAGGCACTAGGATGCTACAGAACTTGGTTGAGGAAACCTAATTCTTCAGCCAACCCATCCAAGATCACTTCGGGTAAGACTTCAGGCCGTTCTGCGGTATGTTGCCGAAAGGGCTAGTGAGCTAGGGGTTTTGTTGGTACAATAAAGTAAACCCGGGTCTTCCCAGATAGCCAACAAATGGTTCCGTTGCTGGTTTGAAAAAATTGAAGAGCTAATGTTCTGTTGGCATCCTACTAAAGAAGAACTTAACTAGTGGGTTGAGTCCAAGGAAAGAGAATTTACTGTGATAGAAAACAAGAGTCCTAGGCTTAGTACAGAGGACTGGTTACAAAAATATATCTTCACAGACCTACATTAGATATTTTTTGCAACCTATGCAAATGAGTTGTACGATTGGTTATAAAAGTTGACTGATAAGCATATATTCAAGAAGAAAAGGAACATTGTTTGGACACCGGAGCTGATTCACAGTGTGAAGAGTATAGATAATCCCATTTCGCGGGTAGTAGACTTCTGGCTTGCGAGTTTGCTGGAAGGCTTCATTACAGAGTTTGCGGTAAGTACTTTAACTCTTTAAATTTGTCCATTAAGATGTTATTACATGAAAAAGGAGTACTAGATATATTCTCAGATGAATAAGCTAAGTAAGTGTAATGTCACAAGATTTTGAGAGTGATTTTGAAAAAATTGGATGTACACGTAGTGGTAAGAAATATCAAGTAGATTTCAAATCTTCCATATTTGAAGACAGTTCAAACAATACTAGAGAACAGAGTCAAAGTACTAGACAAAGAACAGTAGGGGGTATCCCTTACCACCCTTATACCCCACAGAAAACAACCGAGACTCAGAATAATCCCGCAGGAACTCCATCTAGTAGTTCACATACAGTACATACTACCTTTACACCACCTACATATACACCGCCGAGTGGTAGTAATACAAAAAATCAAAATCCACCACGTAGAAACAGAATGGGGGACGACATGAAATTACCTACCTTTAAGGGTATAGGGGCAAAAGACCTAGAACAGCATTGGTTCCTATGTGAAGCCGTGTGGACCATTAAACAAATTCAGGATGACAAAACTAAGCTTGTCCAGTTGGCCACTACACTTAGAGAAAGAGCCTTAACATGGTATATGAAGTATACCTTAGCACAGCCCAGAACACTTGTACAGGTCAGGACCGCCATGATTAAAGAATTTAAGAAACCCAAGTCTGAGTTACAGTGTATCACAGAGCTTAAAGACATCAAACAGTTACCCTCAGAGTCAGTATGGGACTTTGATCAGAAATTCAAAGCTCTTATAGACCAAGTTAGCTTTGAGATTGCCCCGGAGCAGCACAAGGAATGGTTCATCACAGCACTCCCCCCTCATATCAGACTGCCACTAATGCAGCAGAGACTCCATACGCAGGATGACACATTGGAGATGGCAATGAAACTAGAGGCTTCACCTCTAGCTGAGACTAGTACATGTATGACAAACCTACAGAACTAGCTAGCCAATCTCACGTTACAGCTACATGAGATTAAGAAAGGAAAAGAGATTGCACAAGAACTATGGTGTACCAAGTGTAAAGGACAGGGCCATACTAAATATAACTGTCTAGTATTTGTCGAGTATTTAGCAAGTGAGGCTCCTAACCCCTTAGCACAGACTCAAGGGCCATGGTGTGAACTCTGCAGAACAAGAGGACATAGACCTCAGGAATGCCCTTTACTCTGAGAAGTATGTAAAGACCCCTAAGAACTTATACTGTAACTTCTGCAAGTCAGTAGGACACGATGAAAATAATTGTCGAGCTTATGATCTCATGATAGAAAGAAAACATGACTTCTACAGAGTCCAATCAGAGACACCAGGTCCAGCAGCAGGACCACAGCATGAACCGGCTCATGTTGGTCGTGGTGGAGGATTCAGAGGACAAGGCCGTGGAGGAGGCTTTGGCCATGGTGAAGGATTTGGCTGTGGCCGTGGACTGATTACTTGTTACAATTGTGGAGTTGTAGGACATTATGCTAGGGATTGTCAGAACCCTACTACAACATGTAACTATTGCAAGTCCTATGATCACACTATAGAAGAATGTCCTATCTTGATAGCCAATATTAGGGATCCTAAGCCAGTAGTAAACTAGAACATTCAGCTTATTGCTGCTGAGCAGAAAGAACTAGAACTAAGAGTCAATATTGTGACTCACAGTGGTGCTTCTACTAGTAGGACATCACAGGATACTGAAAACAATACAGGTCCAGAGTGGGTGCATAAAGCCACTGCTAAATCTACACCACTTGACCTGAAAAAGAACAAACAAACATTTCAGCAAGCTACAACCTTCTTTACTAACCCTACACACCCAAGATCGCAAGTACTGCCATGTAGGGGTGTACCGCAGCAGACACCTTGTGGCATTAGTCTTGTGCAAACATCGCAGGCTACCACATCTGGAAGGTGCGAAGAGGATGAGTTGATAGGAAGTGTACAATCCTTCCTATGGAGTTGCTTATAACTTGTAAGAAATGAGAAAGCTATCAGAGAGCTTCAGCGCATCATAGATCAGTACCAGCAGCCTTTTGCCTTGAGCAGTGTGCAGCGTGCTATTCATAATATTATGGGCCATACAAGAACAGGAAGAGAAATTAGACTCACAGCACAAGTTGGAGAATTTGAAATGGATGAGGTAATCCTAGATTTAGGATCAGAGGTAAATGTTCTGACTAAGTAGACATGGGAATAGATGGGTAGCCCTAAGTTAGCCAGATCACCTATCCATCTGAGATTAGCCAATCAGCAAAGGGTATCGCCACTGGGTCGATTACTGCAAGTACCAGTTGACATTGTCGGAGTTCGCAGCTTTGCAGACTTCGAAGTCATAGAAATCATTGGCGATATTAGACTGTACCCAGCTTTATTAGGTATTGATTGGGCAATCGATAACATGGTTGTTATCAATTTAAAGAAAATACAAATGACCTTTGAGGATAATCAGATTCGGGTCATCGCACCATTGGATCCTTTTCAGGGTCCTAGATATATTGAACCTATCTGAGCAGAGGAAGAGGTGCGTAATATGGAGAGCCTCTATCACATGACTACTAATCAAAGTGATTACATCAATCCCACCACAGAAGGACATATTAGTTGATGATGTGACAGCTCATGCGCATCAGACTCAGATGTTGGTCTAGAAAACTGGCAGAATAGACTTTATGAATTCTCGGCTCATAGATGTGCGTTTATGACTAAGTCACTGCGATGGATCGGCACAGAGGTTAAGGATATTCTGTCGTTTGATGGCTTAGCAAATGTCAATGACTTTTTACAATAGTTTGAACAAGAAATTCCTCACGAGCAGAGGATGTCAACTATTGACCTTGCAGTAAGAGCCACCCCTGCAAGATGGTGGCATGCACATAAAGAACATATCGCATCATGGGATGATTTCAAGAGATTGATGGCGATCAGATTCTCTCATGACAAGGAGTATCTATAGCAGAAATATACAGGAGAAAGTGACCCCAGGTCACATATTCAAATTTGTGAACAGAATTGGTCGGACATTCCCGAGGATGAATGGGTTCACCTATTCATTCACACTTTAGACACAATACCAAGGAACTGGTACACTGAGACAGAGTTGTGCAGAGGAATGACTACATGGCCACTTATGATAGACAACTTTGAACTCACTTTCACTTTTGAATCTGAGTATCCAAGCATTGATCAGGCTCTAGATGTTATAAAGATTAAAATATTTGATGACTGTACCCTATCAGTGTCCGCTCAATCTGATTGGGCTATCTAGTTAGAACATGCGCTAGAGTTTTACAACTTCACAGCAGAGTCAGGTGATGAGGATGAGAATCCTCGTAGTATCAACATTCCAGAGTCAGAAGGGACTCACAAAGTTGAGGGACCGAAGCTAGAGATTCCCGCCATCACAGAGCCTATCAAGATTAAAAATATCAATATTGGCACAGAAATAGAACCAAAGTTTGCCTCTATTGGAGACTATTGGGATGATGAAACGGTAGGACAAATCGCAGATTTGTTACATGACTATCAAGAATTATTCCCCAATAATTTCATAGAGATGAAGGGAATAGTAGGAGATTTGGGAGTCATGATGATACCTTTGAAAGAGGATGTTAGGCCAGTTAAGCAGTGTCCATACAGATTAAATCCGCGTTATAAAGAAAAAGTTAAGGATGAGATTGATAAGATGCTAGCAGCAGGCATCATTGAGCTAGTAGAAGAGAGTGAATGGGTTAGTCCCATGGTCGTACAGGAAAATAAAACTAAGGGAGCAATTAGGATCT
The DNA here is from genome assembly GCA_001517045.1 of Pseudotsuga menziesii. NCBI lineage: Eukaryota > Viridiplantae > Streptophyta > Pinopsida > Pinales > Pinaceae > Pseudotsuga > Pseudotsuga menziesii. Next base: position 909,702 of record LPNX010340246.1, on the reverse strand, counting down.
GTGTCGATTTGCGCAAACTCAACGACGCATCGCTTCATGACCCATTTTCGACACCTTTCACTAATGAAGTTTTAGACAATGTGGGAGGACAGGAGGTCTACTTCTTCACTGATGGATTTTCAGGCTATCACCAGATCAGAATCCATCCAGAGGATCGACATAAGACCACCTTTGCAATGAAATGGGGCTCATTCTAGTATACGGTAATGCCCTTTGGTCTTAAAAATGCACGAGCTATTTTTTCGAGAGTAGTAGTTGCTGTCTTTAAGGAATTCATCCATAAATTATTAGAAGTCTATTTTGATGATTGGACTGTATTTGGATTAATCAACAAGCATATTGGAGATCTAAGTCTCATGTTAGAGAAATGTAGGAAATATCAGATTTCTCTTAACTTGAAGAAATGTATATTCTGTGCACCATTTGGTATTTTGTTGGGTCATATTGTTTGCAGACAAGGCTTGATGGTAGATCCTACAAAGATTGCCATCATTATAAATATTCCAGCACCCAACTCAGTCAAGCAATTGAGGACAGTGCTTGGTCATATCGGGTACTATATAAAATTCATAAAGGGTTATGCAAAGATCACAGCACCTATGGAAAAGATGTTAAATAAAGACGTGAAATTCCTATGGAATGAGGAATGCCAGCACAGTCTAGACACTCTTAAACAGAAGATGGTTACAACAGCCATCTTAGTATTTCCAGATTGGAACAAACCATTTCATGTACATGTGGATGCATCTGGCATCGCACTAGGGATTGTCTTAACACAACTGGGAGAAGGGGGTATCGACCACCCTATCGCAAACTCAAGCAAAAACTTATCTACCACAGAAAAGAACTACACCACTACAGAAAGAGAAGGATTAGCTATGGTGTATTCTCTACAAAAGTTCAGGCACTACCTGCTGGGTGCCCCATTCAAGATGTTCATTGACCATTCCGCTTTAAAGTACTTGTTCAATAAGCCAGTGTTAGGGGGAAGAATCTGTAGATGGTTACTCTTATTTAGGAGTATAATTATGAAATTATTATAAAACCAGGGAGATTAAATGCCGGACCTGATCATCTCTCGCGGATAGACTCAGGAGAAGAACCAAGTAATCTAGAGGATAATTTGCCAGATGTGCAATTGTTTTCTATCCAGATCGTAGATGAATGTTACGCTGATATTATTCACTTTCTCACTACAGGGTGGGCACCTGTTGAGTTTACTAAGCAGCAAAAGAAACAGTTAGTTGTTAAAGCAGCAGACTTCACTTTGATCACAGGACAGTTATATAAGTTAGGTCCAGATGAAGTCTTGCGCAGATGTGTTATGCCACACGAGAAAGAGGCCATTATCAAAGAAGCACATTCAAGTACTGTAGGAGGTCATTTCGCAGGAAATCCAACTGCTCAAAAAATTCTAGCTGCAGGATTATGGTGGCCTACTTTGCACAAAGACACTAAGGAGTTTTGCAGATGCTGCGATATCTGCCAAAGGGTAGCAAAACCTTCGCGAAGAGATGAAATGCTGCTGTGACCACAGATTATGCTGCGTGCATTTGACAAATGGGCTATAGATTTCGTGGGTCCTATCAACCCACCAGGGAAATGAACTGGTGTGAGATACATCATCACAGGAACAAAATACCTCACCAGGTGGGAAGAGGCCAAAGCAGTAAGGAATTGTGATGCTACTACAACTGCATAGTTCATTTTTGAAAACATCATAAGTAGATTTGGATGTCCAGTAATTTTGATGAGTGATCAAGGCACCCATTTTCTGAACCGCACTATTGAGGCCTTAACGGAGGAATTCCAGATACAGCACCATAAGAGCACTCCCTACCACCCACAAGCTAATGGTACGGTGGAGGCCTTTAACAAGATTCTAGAAAATTCTCTTACTAAGATCTGTAACAGCCAAATAAATGATTGGGACCTCAGGGTTAATGCTGTATTATGGGCTTATAGGACTACATGCAAGAAACTTACAGGACACACACCTTTCAGCTTGGTGTATGGACAAGAGGCTGTTATGCCTATGGAATATATTATTCCTAGTTTAAGAGTTGTTCAAATTATCGGGATGGATGATACAGATATGATGAATGAAAGACTAGCGCAGCTGCTTGCCTTAGAAGAAGACATATTCATCGCAGGATTTCATCAGAAAGTGCAAAAGGCACGAGAAAACGCTTGGCATGACAGGCACATCAAGAGCAAGGTTTTCAGACAGGAGACCTAGTGCTCCTCTATGACAGTAAGTTTGATAAGTTTTCAGGGAATTTCAAGACGCATTGGTTGGGGCCATATTAGATTCAGCAAGTTACAAAAGGAGGTGTCGTTTAGCTCAGCAAATTGAACGGGGAGCTTCTTCCTACTTTGATTAATGGTAGTAGGCTTAAGATTTATAGTGATAGCCACTCCACCTCCCAGCCCTAACTCAGATAGTTTATGGAAGTGTAGATGTCCAGTGTAGTTGAAAGGAGTCATCGCACCCATCACTAGTCTACACTAAAAAAAAAAAAGTTTAAGTATGAGGAATCACATCAGAAAAGTTTGTTTTGCGCAAGTCATAGGATGCTTGTGGAGTTTTTGCAAAGTTGCAGAGTTTTACGCTAACATTTTGGTTCAGAATGATGCAGTGTGACATCGTCGAGATGTGATGCTCCCCGTGCCACGTAGACAATTTTGAAAAGAGAAAGAGGGCCAGTCACTTTGCCTTCTGAAAAGCAGTTAACCATATATGACAGGTATACGTTGCCCTAGATTTGGCAACAGTACAGTGATTTTCCCAGATTTGGTAAATCTTGGTCAATCTTGACGGTGCCTGCACACCACTTTCGAGGAAAATTTGATCGGATTTCAGCAATTAATGAGGATCGGGACAATGGATGTTGTCTTATCCATGCAATAAAAACTGCCGACAGGTCTAGCCTAAATGACCGTTGCTTCAGAGATTATCACCTTTGTTATAAATACACAGATCATTCAAACAGAAGGGTTACTTTTGCGATTTCTGAGAGTTATAGAGCAATTTGAAGAGTTTTCCCTGTGCAGAGATACTCCAGTTACACAATGCTGGTTTTCCCCAATTTCGCAGCCATTGCCAGTCCAGAGTATTGCACCGAGTGGTTTCTCTCCAAGGAGGAACCTTTAGAAGACATTGTGCAACAATTCTAGTGTGGTGGCCTTGTGTCTGCTATGACGACGCCGCCCAGGGTTGTGAAATTAGGTGTACCATAGGTCAAGCAGATGCCAAGGATGAGGAGTCAAGCTCAGATAGTAGAAGAGTCCGGTTCAGAGCACAGAAGAAGAAAAGTGAGAAAAAGAGAGAGAAGGGCTCCCGGCTATGTGCGTGGAGTTTCCTAGAATATCTCACGAAAAGAAAAAAGGACCAAGAAACAGGCATCCGAGACTCTGAAAAACAAAAGGAAATGGGAAAGGAATGAAGCAGAGATGTTGAAAATGAGAGAGATACAGACGATGTCAAAGAAGGTAGTTACATTAAAGCTGGAAAAGGACATGTCTCCTCATGAAAGTTTTTCCAACGAGCATATATCTTTTGTATGCTGAAAGACATCTAATTTCCCTATACTCAGAATGATGATGGCTTTGATGAACCTGTTCGGACAAGCGCTCCAGTAGAATTTGAGGTGAATGGTATAAACCTGAGGCCGTTCTCAAATTTAGCAGCCTATAAATGGTCCGCCATTTGTTTCTGGAGCTTCACTTAAGGAAAGTGTTGACACTATTTTAGAGAAAACGGCACAAGAGTGTGTCGAAGCTATGGATAAAGAAGTCGCAAGACTCAGGGAGAGATTCACAAGGACTTTGCACGAAGCCAAGGAAAAGCTACAGCGAGAGAAACTAGCTATTAGTGGCTTGGGGACGAGCCACAAGTAAGTGTTAGGGGACTGTTGGAGCAGGGCCCCGCAGCTACGGGAAAAGCTGCCATATCGGAACAATAAAGTAAAAAGGAAACAGTACCTAAAGCGGCCGAGAAGAGAGAGATCAACCACTGCACTTAAGGCAGCGACCGAGAAGATAGAGCTCAACCACTGCACTTAAGGCAGTGGCTGAGAAGAGAGAGCTCAACCACTGCACTTAAGGCAACAGTGAAGATAGGAGGGCTCAGCTACCCTCATAAATGGAAAAGGGAGCAATGGGTCGAGGTATTGAAGATAAAGGACAAAAGGGGAGTGACTGAGGAAGCGGCGCCTGTACCCACGATCAGCGTCGGGAAGCATGGAAGACTGCAGAAAGCTTTGGTGTGACAAAAAGTGGCAGTTCAAAGTACAGATAGGTCGACTGTCACGGTTAGGGTTTATTTTGGGTTACTGTTGGGAAAGGCCCATAGTTTTGTATCACAGTGAGACCTTTGGGCCACCTATAAAGGCATGTATTTTGTATTATGAAAGGTTAGCTAGTCGGATGATCTATTAGCTAGTAGATAGTTAGCTAGTCAGTTGGTCTGTTAGCTCGTAGACAGTTATACATTGAGAAGAGTCGAGCTCTAGTTATATATTCAGTCTGTAGTTATCTTACTGTAACTAGTAGCTGGCTCCTTGAGCATGAATGTAACAATCCGCAAGGATTGAGAGAGAGAGAGAGGAAGAGTATATTGTAAGAAGACAATATAGAAAGAGAAGAGATCTAAGAGAGAAGGGCTCCTGGCGTGTGCGCGGAGTTTCCCAGAAGATATCAAGATGCATAATAGGTTGCAGCGGAACTGTGTTTACACTCTCAAGATATAATATAAACACCAGTTCCCATGGATGTAGCTTCCCCACTGGGAGTGAACCACGTAAAATCCGTGTGTTGTACAATTGTTTCATGTGATTGTGCTTTACTTATCTACTATCTATTAGTCGTTACATGAACTTTGCTTATCAGTTAATGAATGAATGTATGCTATGCTTCAGTTTACAGTAACATAGAAGGTTAATCGTGAGTTGGATGTATCAAGTATTCTGTATAAGAGTTTATCAGTGCTTGATTCATGATAGTTAACAGTTCCAGTGTTAAGTGGCTTCTGTATATGTAGTTCAGTAAGTTGAGTATAGTTGATGTTAAGCGTGTTAAACTGTAGAAGCTTGAGCAAGGTTTTTTAACACCCTGATAAAGGATATCTGAGCTATTATACCCAGAGAGAAAGCCTTTGGACCTTGACAGTCATATTGAGCCTTACTGTAGAAAATATCACAGTATAGGAAGGTGATATTGCACTGTCGGAGGAGCTGTGGTGTGAGATATCGCAGGTAAAGAATTGAGTAGAAGAAAAAGTTTGTGCATTGACCTAGGAGCTGCAATGCAATAAGAGACCGTTCCCTATCAGCGCCAGCTAGGAAGAGAGACTCAACACCTTGCTGAGAGATCCCGCTGGCTAAGAAGAGTCAAGAGGCATTAGGATGCTACAGAACCTGGTTGAGGAAACCTGATTCTTCAGCCAACCCATCCAAGATCACTTTGGGTGAGACTTGAGGCCGTTCTATGGTCTGTTACTGAAAGGGCCAGTGAGCTAGGGGTTTTGTTGGTACAATAAAATAAACCCGGGTCTGCCCAGATAGGCAACATTCCTTGGAATCCAGAAGGCATGCAAACAGCAGCAGGAGACAAATGTATTGATTCAGAAAAAGAAAACCTACAAAGAAGTATTAAGCAGTAAAAGTATCAGATTAAGTATATGCAAGAAGCTAATCATGGGCTAGTTAGAGCAAACAAGAGACTTAGAGAAGATTTAGAGGAAGTTAACAGTCATTACCAAGAGTTGATCATAGTTTCAAGAGAAGCATTGAAAAGGAAAAGGCAAACAGAAAGTCAATTCACAGAATTAAAGCAAACCATCCAGGACCTGCAACAGCATACTGAAGAGCTAACAAGGAGGATTGTAGACATGGAGATAGATCAATTGAAGGTAAGAAGGAAATCTCAATCCTTGGAAGGAATTGCTTTACTTGCTGAAGCAGCTAAAGATTTGTGAAGTTAATCAAGAAAGTTAGTTATTAGTTAAGTTTGAAAAGTTATTTTATTTTTTGTAAAGATGTTTTTAAACTGAGCTATTCGAGAGGTAGTCTTAAAAATAGTTATAGTTCAGTTATTCAACTGATTTTGAAAAGTAAGATAAATGTAAGTCTGAAAGAAGACAAATGGTTCGATTTTTTTGCTGACAAGGGGAGGCTATCAGGTTGGTTTTATGAGCTAAGTAAAGACTCTTATGTGTTTTTGAGGACTGAATTATGAAATATATTTTCTATATGCCCTTCAGTTTATTGACTGGTTTCATTTATAATTTGTGTTAATTACTCAACTGGTATATTCATTTCTTGTTTAATGTTTTTATGCTTGGAATGCTTTCCAACTATGGGTGAAATTTAGTATTGTGTTTTCTGTTGGATTATGGTTTATATGTTATGCATCTCAGCCATTCAATGCTCATGTTTTAGTGTTTACTTTGGTTTTATGAATGTTTTCCCTCTTGTCTTCAAATTGCTCAACCAAAAAATCCTAAAAACCCTATTTTACTTTATTGTGATTATTGAGATTGTGTTGGCTTGTTCTCTTGTAGTCTGGGAACAATTTCTGGCAGTAACATTGTTGGCGCCATTGCCGGGGAGTGAAGTTGAAAACATATTTTTCCCTAGGATACTTATCACTTCACTGGTTTTAAGAGGTGAACTTAAACCAGCAAATCTTAAAGACTATTCACCAGTTTTTCACAATGGCTACTAAGGGAGTTGGAACAAGAAACAGACCTAGTTCACCTTTACAGTTGGGTGTTTTAGACCTAGAACAAATACTGAAAATAGATAGAAGAATTAGAAGGTTTCAGTCATCACCAGCCCTATGTAACCCTGATCTGTTAGATATTTCAGAAGAAGAAACTTTACCTTGGTTGAAGCCTATAATTCCTGTCAGTAATTTTCAAGTTTTCACTGATCCTCAATCCTTCAAAAAAGCAAAGACAATATCTCCTAGTAAAATTCCTCTATTTCATCTAAAAGTTGGTAAAAATCCATTTCAGCCAAGTTCCAGTCAAGTCTTTCTATCACCAAAGCTAGTCAACCTAAAAATGGCAGCCCAAAATCAGCCATTAGATATGATGGACCGAATGGTTGCAGCTAGGTATGCACCTTTAGTTTTTTCTCAGTATTTGAATGCACTTCCTGGAGGTGATTATCATAAATACCTACCTAGGTTTAATGGACAGGGTGGAACTACAGTTGGGGAGCATTGGGAAGCATTTCTCAGTTATGCTGATAATTAGAATATTGAAGCTAAGGATGTATGGATGAGGATGTTTGTACATATCCTTGATGGAGATGTCAGAAAATGGTTTAGGGAGTTACCTGCAAATTCTATCACTATCATAGAGGAGCTTTAGGACCTTTTCATGAGACAATGGGGGGACACCAAGGATTGTGCCTATTATATAACTAAATCTAGAGCCCTTAGGAGAAAGAAGGATGAAACCATATCTGATTTTTCGAAAAGATTCAATAAAATTTATGGCAGAATTCCTGCAGAGATAAAACCTTCAGAAACGTTTGCAAAACTCACATATGCAAATGCTTTTGATCATGAATTTTCCTTACTTCTAAGAGAAGGAAGACCTGTTTCTTTACTGAACATGAAAGATGCAGCATTAGAAGTGGAGTCTAATATATTGGCTTCTAACATATTGAAGGGAAATATAGCTCAACAGATATATGACAGGAAGGGTAAGAAGGAAGCAGCTCCAGGGGTTTCAACATCCCACTCTGCAGAAGGAAAAATTGATGAGATGGCCAAGCTAGTTAAGATCTTGACTGCAAAATTAAACAAGTTGGAACTAGAAAAGAATTCAAACAAACCTGTTCAAGAGGGTGAGAGAAACCCTAACAATCAAAACCAATTCAGAAGACATTTTGCACCTCGTTTCATACCTAGAGAAAGAAGAAACAATGATATACAACGAGAAAGGAGAGAAACTGAGGATCAGAGAGTACCACCTCCTCTTCAGAATAATGTTGTTGATGAAGAATAAATTGAAGAGGAAGTGTTATTTGAAGATACAGACTAGGATATGAATTATTTTGGAGAGCAGTTAACTGAGGGTTTTGTCACTGAAGAAGAGTTTTTAAATTCAGAATACTATGATGTTGATATGTTTGAAACAAAAAATGATTTAAATCTAGAAATGACTGCTATAACTGCTGATGCATATCAGACTGAGCCAAAGAAAACTTTGAATTTGAGGTCAAGCCCAAAGCAAGTAGTTCAAAATCCAAAGAAGAAGGTAGTTGTACCTACTAAACATCAATCTGATCCTGTGTTAGAGAAAAAACAAATTCAGGATAAACAAAGGAAGAATATGGAAGTTGAAGAGGTAAACAAAAGTGTGCAGAATTTTAATCTGGAAAATGAATTAAGCAAAATTAAGATTCCTATACCTTTTACTGAGTTAATGAAGAATCCTTCCTACAAAGATTCAGTTCTTAAAATGATTGGTTCAACAAAAATTCAGTCTCTTTCTGATAAAGTGAATTTACAAGAAGAAAATCCTAAAATCTTTATTGGATCAGCTTTAGCTGAAAAGACTGAGAATGAAGTAGGTGCATCACCTTCATTCTACATCACACTGACTATTCATGAACAAATGATACATAACTGTCTTTTGGATTTGGTAGCATCACATAACCTAATGCCAAAGGCTGTCATGGAGGCTCTAGGTTTGAGTATAACAAAACCTTCTCATGATTTGTATGCTTTTGATTCATGAGCTGTAAAATGTTTGGGAGTGATTAAAGATATGGTTGTTAGTTTGGATCAGCTATCAATGAAGAGTGTGATTATCGATGTGGTATTTGCAGACATTACACCTAAATTTGGATTACTCATCTCTGATCTTGGGCAAAGAAATTTGGTGGAACCCTACAAATGGATTTAACATATGCCACTATTCCTATATTTGGAGGAGAAAATAGAAGGTTGTACAAAGAACTATAGTTTGCTTATATTGTGACAGATGATAAGAACCCTACAAATCATCCCCTATATACTATTGATAAGGATTTGGGTACTTGTATGTTACATTATAGTGATGATGATAATACTGCTGGTTTGTTACAGGTTGAAAAGGAAAAGCCAGTTAAATGCATTAGGGAACAAGAAGATGAAATTTGGCAATTATACTTTGATGGATCATCTTGTAAGGAAGGTGCTGGAGCAGGGGTTCTTTTAATATCTCCTAGTGGTGAAACAGTGAAGCTGATGTATAAATTAGAATTTATTACCACCAATAATACTACAGAATATGAAGCTTTGCTGTTAGGACTGAAGGCTGCAAAATATTTAGGCATTCAACAGGTTTTTGTATATGGGGACTCTGAGTTGGTTGTTCAGCAAGTGAGGAACAACTATCAAGTGAAACAAGATTTGCTGAAAGTATATTGTAATGAGGTATGGGAGATGATAGAAAATTATTTTGTGGCTTTTAACATTACCTATATTCCTAGGGACCATAATCAGACTATTGATTCTTTGTCCTTAGTAGCCACACATTTTAGAATTCCCAAAACTACACAGCTAAAGTATCCTATTGAGGTTAGGTATAGACCTTTTGTGCCTGATAATGTAAAGCAATGGAAATTTTTTGAAGATGAAATTGAAATAAAAAGATTTTTAGACCTTACCGATGAGTTTTCCAATGCCCTTATTGATCAAGAAGAAGATGATGAGGTTGAAGATTTTGAAGATATTGCTGAAAATGAACTTTTTGGCCATAAGATTATTGAACTTAAAGGCAATTTCATTCCTAAAGGTTTGGTGCCATTAGAAAGGATATTTTCAAAATATGATACACCTTTAAAACCTATTGTATAGTCTTCAGAAGAAAATGTGGTGGATTGTAACATTGGTACTGCAGAACATCCTAGAATGATGAAGATTTCAAAAGCACTCTCAACAGAATAGAGAAACAGGTACATTAAGTTGTTAAAGGAGCATGTTGATGTTTTTGCATGGTCTTATGAAGACTTGAGGACATATGATACTAGGATTATACAACATAAAGTACCTTTAAAACCGAATGTTAAACCTTTTCGACAGAAATTAAGGAGGATAAATCCAGCTTTGTTTCTTGTTATTGAAAAAGAAGTGAAGAAGTTATTAGATGCCAAGATCATTGTTCCTCTTAGGTATTCTTCATGGGTTGCTAATTTAGTTCCTGTTAGGAAGAAGACTGGAGAAATCAGACTGTGTGTTGACTTTAAAAATATGAATAGGTCTTCATTGAAGGATAATTATCCTCTGCCTAAAATATAACAAATATTGCAGAAGGTAGTTGGGGCACAAAGGATTTCTATCGTTGATGGTTTTTCAGGATATAATCAAATTGCTATGCATCCTGATGATAAAGAAAAAACATCTTTTACTACTCCCTGGGGAACTTTCATGTATGATAAAATGCCTTTTGGTCTGATGAATGCTGGAGCAACTTTTCAAAGAGATATGGATATAGCCTTTGTTGGGAAAAGAGACAAGTTTGTAGTGATTTACTTAAATGATATTACAGTCTTTTCACAACTAGATGATGAACATCTAAAAAATTTGAAAGAGACTTTACTGAAATGCAGAAAATATGGTTTATCTCTTAATCCAAAGAAGGCACATTTTGCTGTACAGGAAGGTAAATTATTCGATCATTTAGTTTCAGCTAATGGCATAAGGATTGATCCAGAGAGGGTGAAATCAATACTGAAAATAAGTCTACCAAGGAGTAAAAAGGATGTTCAATATTTCATTGGTAAAATCAATTTTCTGCGTTGGTTGATACCAAATTTTGCTGAGACTATCAAATAGATTACAGCCATGCTGAAGAAGGATCAAGAAGTCAGGTGGACTACAGAAGCAAAGAATTCATTTGAAAAAATTAAGATGGCTCTTACTGAAGCTCCAGTATTGGTAAGTCCATATTTTACAAAGGAATTTCTAACCTTTTATTTTGCATCCGAAGATACATTGGTTGTTGTTTTATTACAAAAGAATAAGGATGGTATTGAACAACCTATTACATTCTTCAGCAAAACTCTTAGAGATTCTGAATTAAAATACAACATTTTAGAAAAACAGGCTTACTCTTTGGTGAAAGCTTTGAAATTTTTCAGAATCTATGTTTTGCACTCCAAAGTTATTGCATATGTGCCTAATGCTGCCATAAAAGATGTTTTGACCCAGCATGACAGTGAGGGAAAAAGAGGAAAGTGGATTGCTAAAATCACAGAGTATGATGTGGATATTAGACCTGCAAAGCTAGTAAAGGGACAAGGTTTAGCTAAGCTGTTAGCTAAATCAAATTGCCAAGATTTAGGATTGCATTTGATGGCAGAATAGCCAGCATAGGAAGAAAATCAAGCATAGCTGGAGAAGGAAAAGATTATGTATTTCTATTCAGCATCTACATGGTATTTAGACATTGTATATTTTCTTTTGTACTTACAATGTCCAGATCACTTAGATAAAAAAGATGCTAGGTATTTGAAGTTAAAAACTACTAAGTACTATTTGGTAGAGTAGCAGCTATTTTGGAAAGATCCAGGGGGTATCCTACTCAGATGTCTAGATAAACCTGAAATTGAAGGAGTAATTTTTGAATCTCATGAAGATGCTTGTGGAGGTCATAAGTATTGGAAGGCAACAACATATAAAATTCTAAGAGCTGGTTACTATTGGCCCTCTTTATTTTTAGATGTATATCAGCAAGTAAGAGCATGTATCCCTTGTCAGAAATTTGCTGGTAAACAAAAGTTGCTATCATTACCTTTAAAACCAATTGTAGTAAATGCCCCTTTTCAGCAATGGGGTCTGGACTTTATAGGAGAGATAAATCCATCTTCCTCGTGACAACATAAGTGGATTTTGACTGCAACATATTTCTTTACTAAGTGGGTGGAAGATATCCCCACAAGGAATGCCACAGATAAGGTGATTATAGATTTTATTGAAGAAAATATTCTTAGTAGGTTCGGATGTCCACAAAGAATATTAACTGACAATGCAAAAGCTTTTAAGTCTAATGCTATGGGAGCATTTTGTGAAAAGAATGGTATTCTGTTGAAACATTCAACTCCTTACTATCCTCAAGGTAATGGTTTAGCTAAGTCCTCAAATAAAAATATCATTCAGAGTATCAGAAAATTGCTGAAGCATAATAAAAGATCATGGGATTCTATGCTAAAGTACGTATTATGGGCAAACAGAATAACAGTCAAACAAGCAATTGGAACTTCTCCTTTCCAATTAGTATATGGTATAGATACAATTTTTCCTGTTCAGTTGGGCATCCCAGTGATGAATTTTTTTTAGGATTGTCAGGAAAAACCTAATGATATGCAAAGAAAGATTTATGCAATGATAGAGTTGCAGCAGAATCAAGAAAAAGTGGAAGAAAAGGCACAGCTATACATGTTGAAGATTAAAGAAAGATTTGACAGGAAGATCAATCGGATAATACCTTTTCAATAGGAGACTCTGGTTTTGATATGGGATGCTAGGAAAGAGAAAAAAGGAAAACATGGCAAATTTGATAACCTCTAGTTTGGTCCTTTCCTAGTATCAAAGTTTTTGCAAAACAATACTTTTGTTCTACAGACCTTGGAGGGTGAGGAATTGTCAAATCCAGTTAATCGATGATTCCTCAAGCATTTTTACAGTTTTTGAAATGGATTTTAAGTTTTCATTGTATATATCGATGTGAGTAAATAGAATAAGGACTCCATAACCCAATGGAAATTTTGCAGATTAGCAGTACAGAAGGCACTGGTCTATAGGTTCTTGAAGCCTCACAAGGAGGAATTCATCCCGTAGCAGGAGCCAGATGTTAGGTCATGTTTTTGTATTCCTTTTATTTTCATACTTCTATCCATATTTTGAACCTGGCTTTTACTTTTTGTTTCTAGAAAATTTTGTTGATAGGGATAATTTTGATTTTAAACTTTTAATTCTCATGATTTTTTATTTCTTAGCTTATTTTTACAAATTTTGCTTTGATTTTATAATTGAGGGGTTTTATAAGGCATATATGGATTAAAGAGTTTTATAAATAGCATAAAAGTTAAATATTGAACCCTAAACCAAGTGCATACTCATATCATTTGCTTAATATTGTGAAATCATTAAATTGAACTTTCTTGTAGCACAAGACAAAAAACAAATACACTAGAGTGCTACAAGAAAATCACGCAAGCTAAAATCATCAATTTTTTGGTCCAATTTCTTCGATATTCTCAAATCTGAGGTGTCAATCACATTATATGATGCATTTGATACGTGTATTTCATAGTTTAATCACTAAAACAGGTGGATGATCATCATAAGGGTGAGATCGTGACAATTTCATGCAGAGCAGGTATAATGATGACAGTGGAGTATAATAAGACAAAGCTATTTGGGATTATGTTTTTTATCTAAAGGACATGAGAAATAAGTGAATATCATGGTGAGAAGACAGTGCTGAGAAATCAAGATTTTGTAACTGAACAAGAAATTAGGGCATTCAGCAGCTGCTGGCTGGAGTGGTCTAAGTGGTTAGAGACAGGTGGAGCATGCAATTCGACACTTGACCATTGAAATAACCGTATTCCAGCACTCGAAATGGTCATATTAACAGGTAGCCCACATGTCATTTCTAGGGTTTTTTAAATTTGGGGATTTTCTGAACAAATCATTAATGACAAATTCGAAGGCAGAATACTGGTTTTTTCACCTAATACATGTTAAATGATGAATTATAAACCAATACATTCAAAGTATTCATCATTTAAATAGTAGAATTCAGAGCAGATCTTGTTAGAGTTTCCTGAACTATATTTTAGGTCAGTTTGTTAAGATTGGAAGACATTTAAGCTGTGATATTTTGACAGAAGATGTTTAACCATAGTAAATATGAAAAAGAGTGGAAAACAAATAGGGCAGAGCCCTCAAACTTAAGCTGGGTGAAGAATTTTCCAAACTGTGCACAGTTGTTTTCAAATGTAGGATGGTTAATGTTCTTTAAGAAAATCAAAGGTTATCATGCAGAAGTTTCATACAAATTTTCTACAAAGACACAGTGTCTTTTGACACCTTAAAGTTCAAATTGACTAAGGAATTAATAGCTGAGGTAACAGGGATCTTGGATGAAGGAGAGCTATAGTTTAAAAAAGTTCCATTCACCTTTAATGCTCAAAAATACTTGCTTCCAGGTGTGATTGCATATTGGGAAAAAGGTGTTCCAATCCAAAACTTTAAACCTAAATGGACTGAGCCCATTAAAGTCTTGCAGAGCTATGTTACATGTGAGGGTAGATATGCTTTTGTTTTCAAATATCACTTTAGGTTTCTCCAGCATCTTAGTGATGAGTCTAAAATTAACTTACCCTTCTTCTTTCTGAAAAGTCTACAAAATATGTCATGCAGGGTAAGAGAGCACCAAGATCATACAAAGCAGTCTATTTTTCACCATGGACTTATTAAGCTCATCATAAGCACTGTGTTACAAAAAAGGGAAAAGACCTGGAGCATTTTATATTTTGGTCAGGATTCAATACTGATTAGGAGGAACAGTCTCAGAGAAAATAAATAGATAAAGGGCAGACCTTGATTAAGAAGCTTAGAAAAAAGGTAATAGTCAAGGATGAAGAAAATGTTAAACTAGAAGAAGCCTCAAACCAGGAAAATAAAAACTCTGAATTTAAACAGCGAGTTAATGAAAATGAGAGCAAGACTTTACAGTCAGAAGTTAAAGAAGCTGAGCTTGTTGTAGAGGTTGTACCTGCAGAAACAATTCAAGATGTAAAAGATGATATTGAGGTGCAAAATCAAATCCCTATCACAGTACTATCAGAGGAAGATGAAAAATATTTATTTGGTGATGATAAAATTCCTATGACTAATGAAGATAGGGTTTATGTTGAGCAAGAGCTTCACACTCAGTGTGATGAGGAATCAATGTCAAAAAGGAGAAAAATTAAAGTTGTTGAGTTTGCCTCAATCACTCATCAAGCAAAGACTCTGAAGATGTTGGGAGAGATTGCATCAGTCTGGAGACCTAAAACAAGACCTAAGAACAAACTTAGGTTAAATATGAAAAAATTGTTGAATCCCAAATTGGCTAAAGAAAAAGTGACAGTGATAGACGATTCATCATCTGAAGACAAATTGGATGATGGTGAAGATGGTAATAAAGGTAAAAAGATGATAGAATCAAAAGGAAAATGTGTCATGATTGATACCAAGATCTCTGATATATTTCTGGAGATTCGAAATCAAATGTTTCAATAGCAGCAACAAAGTGAGGTAAAGAGTTCTTGTTTAGAGAAGAAGGAAATGGTTGAAGAAAAAGTTCCATGCAAAGATGAAAGTGAAGAACATCTAGGGTTTCCTGTAACATCCACAGCACTTATGGAAGAGGATGAGGAAATTTATAAGAAACTAAAAATTCCATGGACTCCAGAAAGCATGCAAACAGCAGCAGGAGACAAATGTATTGATTCAGAAAAATAAAACCTACAAAGAAGTATTAAGCAGTACAAGTATCAGATTGAGTATATGCAAGAAGATAATGATGGGCTAGTTACAACAAATAGGAGACTTGGAGAAGATTTAGAGGAATTTAACAGTCATTACCAAGAGTTGATCACAGTTTCAAGAGAAGCATTGAAAAGGAAAAGGCAAACAGAAAGTCAATTCATAGAATTAAAGCAAACCATCCAGGACCTGCAACAGCATAATGAAGAGCTAACAAGGAGGATTACAAACATGGAGATAGATCAATTGAATTCAAGAAGGAAAGCTCAAGCCTTGGAAGGAATTGCTTTACTTGCTGAAGCAGCTAAAGATTTGTGAAGTTAATCAAGAAAGTTAGTTATTAGTTAAGTTTGAAAAGTTATTTTATTTTTTGTAAAGATGTTTTAAATTGAGCTATTTGATAGGTAGTCTTAAAAACAGTTATAGTTCAATTATTCAACTGATTTTGAAAAGTAAGATAAATGTAAGTCTGAAAGAAGACAAATGGTTCGATTTTTTGCTGACAAGGGGAGGCTATCAGGCTGGTTTTATGAGCTAAGTAAAGACTCTTATGTGTTTTTGAGGACTGAATTACGAAATATATGTTCTATATGCCCTTCAGTTTATTTACTGGTTTCATTTATAATTTGTGTTAATTACTCAGCTGGTATATTCATTTCCTGTTTAATGTTTTTATGCTTGGAATGCTTGCCAACTGTGGGTGAAATTCAGTTTTGTGTTTTCTGTTGGATTATGGTTTATATGTTATGCATCTCAGCCATTCATTTCTCATGATTTAGTGTTTACTTTGGTTTTATGAATGTTTTCCCTCTTGTCTTCAAACTGCTCAACCAAAAAACCCTATTTTACTTTATTGTGATTATTGAGATTGTGTTGGCTTGTTCTCTTGTAGTATGGGAACAATTTCTGGCACTAACACATTCATCTTTAAGGACCCTTCAATAAAATGAGGCTCTTGCAAATGAACATCCTCATCTTCTTCCTTCTTTCTTAGACCAACTTCATGAAGCTCAAGTGGTGATGGGTAAGTTGATCTTGTTTCTTCAACTTCTTCAAGGTATTCATTTTCATGTTTAATGGAATTTTTTCTTGCAGAAACAATTTAAAAAGTTCTCTCTATGTCACCAACATAGAGGTGTAAGCACCCATCAGTAGGTACTCCTTCATTGTTCAAGCATCCATCATTAGATTCTCTTTGTTTCATTTCGAAGGAAGAATGTGTCTCAAAATTATCTTCAGTATTTTCAATAGAAACTCCTTCATATTCATGTGATTTCTCTTCATATTTTTCAGAGTCACTTGGGAGTGAATTTCTATCCTCTTCATGTACTGCTTCTTCTACTTCACCTATTTCATAACTAGGTGGTGCATGGGTTTCCCCCTTTTGCTCCTTCAAGCAAGCTGATGCATTTTTCCCCTTGGTTTTCTTAAAATCAATATATTTTTCCCAAATTTGGACAGCCAACAATTAAAATCATTTCATAATTTTCTTGTTCATGTCTTCAATTATAGGTTCAATTATTTTTATATGCTCCTCACCATCATATGAGGTTCCCCTTTTATCCCTAGTCATTGCTTCCTCTTCAACAAAAGCACTTTTGGGTTTCAATATCTAATGTTGGCCCCTGAATTCTTGTTCTCATAAATATAATACCAAATCAGGTGTCAATATCATGCTCTGATACCACTTGTAATGTCCATTTTTTTAATTTTTACCAAAATTCCCAATTTTCCAATTTTTTCATAATTTTGGCTCTTGACTAGTTTTAGTGTCTTGGTCTCCAAATTAGCCTAATTGCTCCAAAATATTCAGAGAAGGTGTATGAATGATATAATAACTTAATTATTATTTTCATGGATTTATTATGTCCCTCCAATCACTTCTTCAAGTCTGTACTAAATTCTGAACAAGATAGATGATTTTACTAGCAATTTTGGGTTCAAATCCCCCCTGTGTAAGTGATATAAATTGCTTCCAAAATGTGAAGAAACCCACTCAAATTATTAAATTGAAGCATGGTATCTGTAGAATAAATTATCAAAGACTCATATTCATAAAAAATCTATCTCCCATTTCTATTATCACTTCTTTCAATCAGATATAAAAAACTAGTTTTGGACCCTTGGGGAAATGAGGTGTAGTTTTCCCCAAATGCTATGAAATTCGACCCAATGGCCAAAAATTATAAGTTAATGAACATGAAACAAATAATATAATTTAATTAAATTCTATTTATTCATAAATCATCAATATTACATACAACCATTCGAATCCATCAAGATTACAAGAGTTTACAACAAGGTAGTGGGGAAATGGTGGTGTTTCTTCATTATTGAGCAATAATACATGAGATTTATTGGAATTTTGACATGATATATTTATGAACTTAAATATAATATAATTTAAATCAGAATACAAAATACTGGATCAAGAGAAGCTCCCTCAAGGAGATGAATATCTCACCAAGTGCGCCTCACTCCATAGAGATGAAATATGGTGAGAAAACTTGAGATGGAAGGAAGAAAAAAATGAAATTCATGTGTCCAAAAGATGATGTATCCTGAAACCATAACTTATGACTCCATTTAAGCTCATTTAAATACTTGGGTGGCCTCTCCAAACACCAACTAGGATGGGAATCTTTCACCCTCGAAATTGGCTAAGGCATGAACTAGTCATCCACTAGCTCCCTCGCTTCACAATAGCAAATTTCACAAATGATAAAAAGGATATTACCATGGATGATACACGAATTTTATAAAAATTATTGGTATTCTAATGTTCCAAATCCATCCATAAACCAAATCCAAGTCAAATTGGTGTGGCTGCTCATGCTATGCTATGTGGCCTCTCTCTTCACCTTCCCTCTTCTCCCAAATTCGAGTAGGAGACTCTTGGACTTATCCAACTCCCATGAGAACCCTATAAGATGATCTATTCATGCTTGACATGTCATATATTTCAGTATGTCAGCCTTATCCAACTATTTGAATGGGTACATTACAATACTCAGATGGTTCCCTTCTTCTTATCAACAGGAACGGGGTTGGATACCCATTCATTCAAGGGAACTAGATAGATAAATCCGACCTTGAGAAACTTCTCTATCTCTGCCTTAATGGGAGGAGACTTATGAGGATTCCTCATGTGTAAGCATTGTCAAACATGCCTAACATCAAGATATGTTTTAATCTCATGCTCGACAATTCGAGGGTCTATTCTTGACATCTCATCATACAACCAAGAAAATACATCATGAAATTATCTGCAAAATCCAACATGAGCTTTGCAAAGACCAATGATTTCTTCGATTTTGATTAAACAAATTCAAGATCAAACTCTTGCAATATAAAAATACACTTATTATATTTTTCCCCTATCATATGTTTGGTTAGGATGAACTAAAATAGATTGATATGAGCCACGACTATAGTTTGGAAAAGGATTATATAATGTCTCAATTGTTGAACCGCATGGATAGTAGCTAGGGATAGCTTCTCAATGTGAGTGTAAATGAGTTAAGCATCAATAAGGTTCCGAATAAGATAGTATAAAACGTGCTCTTGGATCTCATCATCCTCTTAAACCAAAATCATTCCAATCATCTCTTGAGACATAGAAACATATAACAAAAAATCATGTCTATATTCAGGTGGTCTAAGCACAGGGGATGATGCCAAGGATTTCTTCAATGCATTGAAATACTCTTGGGCTCTCTCATCCTAGATAAAAGGAGTGTCTTTCTTCAAAATGTGCATGAATCCCTTGGTCAAATTGGAAAAATTGACAACAAACCTCCATAATAAGTTAGCCATTCCTTGCAAACTTTGAAGGTGTCTAATAGTGTGTAGGGGAGACAATCAGAGTATTGCCTTGACCTTAATAGGATCAACCCTAATCCCCTCCTTAGAAACTATGAATCCTAATAACCGACCTACTTTGATGAAAAAAATGCATTTATGAGGATTCAAACCAATTTGATACCGACGACATCTCTTGAAAACCAAGCACAAATGGTTTGGATGATCCACTCTCAAACGGGGGTGAGCAGATAAATCATCTAGATAGACTTCAATAATTCGCTTAAGGTCATGAAAAGAAAAGTTCATCGCCGGTTAAAACATAGCTCTGACATTTTTTAGGACGAAAGGCATTTTTCGGTATGCAAAAGTACCCCAAGGACAAATGAAAGACATCTTGTGTTAGTCCTCAGGATTGATTTGAATCTGATGGTATCCTAAAAACCCATCCATGAATGAAAATACTTCGCTTCCCACACACTCATCCAAAATTTGATAAATGAATGGTGTGGAAAAGTTATCCTTAGGATAGGATTTGTTCAGGTCTCTAAATTCATTGCATACTCAGATGATTCCCTTCTTCTTATCAACCAAAATGGGGTTGGATACCCATTCAGTCAAGGGAATCAGATATATAAAGTCAGCCTTGAGAAGCTTCTCTATTGTTGCCTTAATGGCAGGTGACTTATGGGGATTCATCGCATGTAAGTGTTTTCAAACAGGCCTAGCATCAGGATAATTTTTAATCTCATGCTCGACAATATGAGGGTCTATTCCTAGCATCTCATCATATGACCAAGAAAATAAATCATGAAATTATTTAAAAAACTTAGTGTATGTATGAATCTCATTGGGAGAACTATCTTCCCCAACGCAAATATTCTCAACTTTACTAGGAGTAGGAGAAACATTTATAGGGATAATAGGTGACAAATTAGACATGCTTCCTTCGACATATATACCATGGGTGCCTAATAGCATCACGAGACTAAAAACCTTCTTAGTAAGGGTCATCCTAAATTCATTACACTTGATTTGTTCAAGCTCTGGGAGGAAGTAAGAGCAATGGTGCAATTCCTCCCAAGGTCGTTCCAAACCATTCATGGCTTCGATACTCACTTCATCGAAAAGAAAAACATCATCGAATCAATCATGTGAGTGTGATGACGCAACTACCCAAGCAAGTAGCGCAAAAGTTTCATCCTCCTCCATCCACAAAAAGGAAGGACTAGGGTCTATAATGGGATCAAAATTAGCTTGATAAGAAATATCTGCCACAAACAATGACATATCCATGTGATTAGGTCTAGGATCTTCATCTGAAGTGCTTGAAGCTGAAGAGAGAGTCCAAGGGTCCCCCAAATGTGTAGTTCAAAATGGGACTGAACTCGACGATGACGATTCTCTACCAAGAGTGGAACCTATAGTCAATATTGGTGCATAAATATTAAAGGATCCCGTCAACGACAAATACATTCCTACACGAACATTCTCAGTTTTCAACTAAGAATTATTAATAACCGGGATAGTAGATCCCAGTGATGCTGATGAACTGGAATTATCAAATGAAAGTTTCTCCATCATGACAATATTATCTTTGAAAGGGACAAAAATAACACAGAAGATGGAAGACGCAATCACTCTCATGTTGTAAATCCAGTTACGACCTAATAAAAGGTTGTAATCAAGGGGTGCATAAACCACCTCGACCTCAATGGACACGGTCTTTCCTCCCAACTAGACCTTAAGAGAAGGAAGTATACCATGTGGCTGAAAAGAACGTCCATCAAAGGCAGTCAAAATGGTCCTGGATTTTGACAATGGGGGTGAACCTAGACCGTTCCAACAGGTTAGAGACATCACAGAGGCTGCAGTTCCTTCATCAATAACTATGCATTTGATTATGTTGTTCATACACTCCACATGGACTATGAAATCCACATGGTAAGGAAAGTGAGGCTGGACCTCGTGGGTTTCAAATCTAATCACTATGGAAGGATGATAATCGACCGACCCAAGGGTAGTCAATAAGGCCTTTCTCTGCAAAGGGCGAGTCTAAAGGAATTCAAGAGTTGACATCGCACAAGGAGTCTAACCCAAATCCTTGATAATAGAGTAGTATTGGGCAGCTCAAGCATTAGGATTGTGCCCCGAGTGCTTCAGGACTCCTTTTGGAATGAGAGGTATATACCTTCAGGATTTTCAATATGAAAAGGAACCTCAGGAGGTGTAGGCTCTTTCCCCACATTGGGTTGCAATGAACCATAATATTTAGCACGCATCACAACATTTCCATTCGACATCCTGTTGATACAACCATGGCCACCTTCTTCATTCGACAGGTTTTTATGCCCACCAAAAGCACTTTTGGAGTCCACGTTCCTTGAATTCATGTTTTGGTTATGCTACAAAGGATCCGTTAACACAGCGTCGCTCTGTGCAATGAATTTTGAGGCTTCATCAATACGAGGGAACAAGTAAGTGAGTTGATATCCCCCAAAAAGGTTGCAAGGGAAATTAACCTTACGTTTAGACTTCTTGTCCCCTCCAGAACCACTATTGTTCTTGTCATCATTAGCATTCCCTTCCCTATTTCCACCTTCCCTATTGTTTCTTCTCTTTTTCTTATTTTGTCTAGGCTATTGGTATTAATCTGTCATAGTAATATAGGGACTAAACAGAAGTCTCATCAAAGATTAATAACAAAAGTCATGAAAATGGTGTAATTGTTCTACAAAATGAGTATCCGCTCTATATATTCACACAAAGAATGAGTAATACAATACAAGATCATGCTGCAAGAATGAATGACAAAGCAATTCGAATTCCCAAGGAGGTCATTCAAATTGAATGAGTGAGTCTAGCTTAACTGAATGTAAGCCATAGTCAACACTCAAGTTAACGACTGAACAAAACCCTAATTGACTCAACTGAGCCCTAACTGAAGTCGAAGTGCAATAAATGACTGAGTCTAATTGAAAGTAGGTCAGACACATGTCACAGCAAGCCAACCAACAAGTTGTAGTGCATCAATGACTCCAATGAACCCCGATGAGGTTAACTGAAGTGTAACTAAACATCAGAAGTGGTTGGAGGTGCCTCTGTTGACTCCAGTTCATTAAATAATCAATAAATAATCAATTTAATGAATGAGGGTGCCTTCACTATTTTATTTAATTGATTGTAACCATCAGTTAGCAATATGGGGCATTAATGACACTCAGATCACCCCCGGAGTGCTCTAGTTAGCCTCCTCAAATGTAGGAGAAGGCTAAGTTAGCCTCCTTGACTAAAGGTAGGCATGGGTGTGATCTAGCTGATGTCATCTAATGCTCCTCTAATGTCAATTAAGTCAATAATACTTAGGATAGTGGTTTAACTAGGCCAAATTGACCAAAATGAGCATGCAAGGTGGTAAATGTCTCCAACACCCCCCCTTAAGCTATACTCAGGAGGAGTAGAAAACATAAAATGTATAAAAATGCTAGGGCCCCAGAAACTAAGGCCATAGGTCACCCTGTACAGTGTTGAAACTGAAATAATGCTAAAAAACAAACTAAGTGAGGAAAAGAGGGAAAACCCACTGGGAAACCCCCCCCCCCCCAAGATGAACACTGAAAGTAATCTAATCACCCTAATGGACTCACCCCCAACAATGAATGGAGGTAAGTGAACTTGTTTTATGAAAACCTCTTAGTGAAGATGTCTGCAATCTGCTCATTAGTCGAGCAGTATTGCAATATGATGGTCCTGTCATGCACTAGCTCGCTGATATAGTCCAAATGGATCTCTACATGCTTGGTCCTTTGCCCGGTAACTAGATCTGTGGATATTTGTTGGCCGGTAAATGTAACCTATAGGGTTTTGTGGCCAACTACTGAAAAATACCCCACACACTCTGATACTAACCCATTTCAAAAATACGAATTCAAAATAAGCAATGAGCATATAGTATAGTATGGTTCACGAAGATCACATTAAATCCACCTTAAAACTTATGACAACTAAGATAAGATAAATAATTCAGAAATGATGAAGCTTCACCAAATTTTCCATATGAATCAGACAATAACAATTATCACACCATGCAGTAATTAGTTTGAATTAATAATTTATAAATTCATTTGATTTTAATCAAACATGAGTGATGAGTGGAAAAATAGGAGCTACTAATCTTCTGTAATTATAGTCCTCCTGATGATTGACAGAAATGAAGAATTAAGATCATATGAGTTGAGTTTTGCCATAATTGATGTTCAACCAATCCGAATCAATTAGTCAAGTAAGATTCTGTTAGGAGTTCCTTAAGAATCAAAGATTCTTAGGGCACTCCTAAGATACCCATGATGAGTTTTTTGATCCAGACAAAAAGAACCAATATTATTTGAAAATTATCACTCTTCAAATTACTTGTGTTAAAAAAATTATGTGAAGGGTGTTGCTTGCCAACAATTGGTGACATGTTGGGACCAAACCAGTTATCTCTGTAAGAAAACACCATTCAAACTTCAGATAATCACAAATGATGCCATCAAATATCAAATCTATGCCTAAGTGATTCAAATTCAAAACAGTTTGAATGTATTACTGGACCTCAACATATTTCTATAAAAACCCTATGGCTGTCATCTAAGTGTTCTTGATCCTAATCAAACTCAGGAAACAACAAGATGACTTAATTCCAATGTAGATCCACAAGGCCAAAAATAGGTTAACCAATACCCGTATAGATATGGCTTCTCAAGAACATCAGTTGGTTTTCCCCCACATTAAAGAAACATATCAGACAATACTCCTTTTTTTTCTATATTTTATTAGTATATATACAAATCATATATATAGAGACAAACATGAAAAGAATTAATCAGAAACACTATCTTAGCTTGGTGACCGAATAGATAGCCTTATTCACCAACCCTACCAGAAACTGATTAGGCTAGCTCATGATGAGACTTCCTGTCTCTTAGTTATTAGATCGATAGTCGCTGTCATTGGCTTGGTAACCAAATTTTGACAACGTCATTCCAATATAATTTATGATCATAAGAAGACTGGCTCGTGATGAAACCTCTTGTTTTCTGATAATACTTTTCATGTTCACCTAATTTCAAGAGTATTGTCCTAGTTGAATGTCCAGATGTATTCACAAAAATGGGGAGAGGGAAACCACAGACTTCTCAAGAGTTCTTAGAGATAACTAGATATCTTCAACAAGTTTTAGAGCTTAGCAGACATCTATTGAAATCAGTAAATAAATTACCCGAAGTATTTGATCTATAAGAAGACACTCAAAGACAACTATCAAGGACTGCTGATAGCAAAATTGTGCAGGTTTATATTGCCACAAGTCTGGAAACAAATCACTTATTATAGATACGATACTCCCTGTCATCATCAATGACTACAGTCTGGTATGCATTTTTAAATTTTCAGGTTCTAAGTCCATGCAGAATGCTTCATGTTGAATCTTGTGATCGAATAAAGGAGATGCGTTAAAAAAAGACAAATATTCACAGAGGCAAAACACAAACTTATGTACAGTAAATGATCTAAAGAGTTCAATTATTTTCATAATCTATCAGCTGGAATTGTGAATAATCATTATGATGGTGATAGTAATGAAAATAATTAGTAAGTGTAAGATCGAAAATTCCAGCCAGAAATCAACATAAACTACAATCTTATGTATAGAAATATACACAGATGGAAATATACAATGGAAAGATTCGATGATGTGCAATTATTGAAAGTACCTTTTAAGGGCATGCCCATTTACAAGAAGGGTATCAAGTTGTCCTTCTAAAGTCTTTAAATGGAAGGTATTTGGACCAAGCTTTTCTGCTATAACATACGGGCCTAACCATAGACGTTGAAATTTGGTATGTTCCCCTTTATCCTCATCTGCTTTGTCCCATCTCAAAACCAGATCATCTACTTGCAATTCTAGATTCGAGGATGAGCCAAGATTGAACCATGCCTTAATAATTTGCTGGTGTTTCGCAAATTGTTTCTTGGCGTTTTCTCTTTCTTATTCCAACTTCAACAGCAGATTAATTCTTTCTTCGATGGCTGAACATTCAGTCTCTTGTACAGTTCGTGCAAGCTGTAAAGAAGGTAAAAACAGGTTTGGAGGAAGGATAGCATCTACTCCATATACCAAAAAGAAGGGAGAATTACCAATAGATGATTTTGGAGTGACCCTATCATCCCACAGAGCTTGATGCAGGACAGTATGCCAATTCCTGTGATTTTCAGCTATGGATATTTTCAAAATTTTCAGCAAATTCTTATTTGTGAATTTATCAAGGCCATTTCCTTGTGGATAGTAGTTTGCTAAATATCTAATCCTAATTCCCTTTTCTAGTGCAAATTCAGTCAATTATCCAGAAGAAAAATAGGATGCATTATCGAATACAAGAGTTTCAGGCACTCCAAATCTAGTGATTATGTTAGTTTCAAGGAAATGAAATACCTGATTCGTATTAACCACTCGCAGGGGTTCAGCTTCAGACCATCGAGTAAAATAATTGGTAGAAGTTATAATATACTTATGCTGAAGGGAGGAGGATGGATTTATTGGTCCAACAATGTCAATTCCCCACTGTTGAAAAGGCCTATCCACCATCACAGGTTGCAAAGGAAAAGCTGGTTTTTTAAATCTACCAGCTGCAGTCTAACAATCCCGGCACCTTCTAACGAAAGCATGAGAATCTTTGAATAGAGTTGGCCAAAAATAACCTGCCCTCAAAATTTTATCAGCAGTAGTATCACCACCAAAGTGGCCACCAGGGGGTCCATCATGCACTTGTGTTAAAACTAAATCAAATTCTTCCTTCTATAGACAACGAAGCAAAACTCCATCTGTATTTTTCCTGAAAAGCACATTATTTACCAATTGATAGGGTGTTGATTTTAATCTTACCGCTCTTTTATTTTTTGGATCTAAATGATCTGGGGTAGTACCAGTTTCAATATAGACGCAAATGTTAGTATACCATGAGCTAACAAGGTCTGGGATAAAATAGATTTCTTTTTGCAATAAAACATCATCTAAAGGCATGTCATTTTGGTCAGTAGGGAGATGTGTTGATTCAGTAGCCAACTTACACAACCCCAAACCTCTGATGACCTGAGAGGGTTTAATCTCTATATCATATTCCTAAAGAGAAGCCATCCAATGTGCTCTTTTTTCTCCAAGGTCCTTTTGTATCAACAAATTTCTTACAGCACTAAATGGAACAATTACCTTGGTTTTTGACTTAAGGAGATAAGGGCGGAAATGTATTACTGCTTTGAACACAGCAAAAGCATTTTTATCCACTTTGTGATAATTTAGTTCATCTCCCTTTAAATTTGAGCTCATGAAGGATATAGGTACTTCGTCCTCCTGCTAATTCTTTTGAGTAAGAATAGCTGCATAAGATATGTCAGATGCAAAAGTATAGAGAATAAAGTATTTCCTAAAGTCAGGACTCACAAGTGTGAGTGCTTTAGCTATGGCTTCTCCAATCCTGATAAATGACTGCTTTTCTCTATCCTTCCATGAAAAACTATTGTCTTTTTTAATCATATTCTGTAGTGGACGCACGATTTCAGAAAAACTTGGAACAAATCTCCTTACGAAGTTTATCTTTCCCAAGAAGGATTGCATGGATTTCTTGGTAGCAGGAAAAGGAATCTTAGAGATGGCTTCTATTCTTTCTGGATCGATCATGATCCCTTCTTTTGACACCACAAACCCTAGCAAAATCCCCTCTGTTACTGCAAATATTTAATTTTTGGGGTTCAGGGAAATACCGAATTTCTTGCAGTGTTCAAGCACTTTTCGCAAGTGTGAGATGTGATCAAACCTATTTTTTGAAAATACAGTAATGTCTTCCAAATAGACAACGACAGAGTGGTTTATCACACCTCTGAAAGCAGCATCCATCGCCCTTTGGAATGTAGCTCCAGCATTTATCAAGCCGAAAGGAATCTTCCTATAGGCATAGGTTCCCCACGGTGTCCTAAAAGTGGTTTTCAACTGATCTGCAGGGGAAACAAGAACTTGGTTGGACCCAGAGAAACCATCTAATAAAGACAACATCTGAGCACCTGACATCTTTTGAAGGATTTGCTCCATGGGTGGAACAGGGTAGTTGTCCTTTTCTGATGATCTGTTTAAGTTTCAGAAATCCACACATAGATGAATATCTCCATTCTTCTTTCTAACGGAAACAAGGTTAGCCACCCATTGTTATGGCGTACAGGAAATATGATCTGGGTAGTAAGTAGTTTATTCAATTCTTTCTTTACTGCTGGTTTTAGGCAGGGTGCATTTTCCTTATTTTTTGTTGGAATGGTTTTGACTGAGGCTTCATGGGGATCACATGTTGTATGAACTAGGTGTCAAAAGTTTTTAGATTGTCATAAGACCATGCAAACACGTTTTTGAATTCACTAAAAAGCTTCAAGAAGGCCAATTTTTCATTTGAAGTGAAGTCTGATCCTAACTTGATATTTTGAAGATTTGATTCTATGCCCAAATTAATGGTTTCATAACGCATGTTAGACCTATTAGTCTTGCAATTAGGCACTCCCTTGAATTTATCATGCATATCATAAAAAATTTTGAGCCTAAGAACTGACATAGGGATTGAATTTACCTATTCAAAAGACTTATCAATGGGACGAGGCGGGTGAATTACCGAAAAATTGTGTAGATACTCATCATGTGTAATTTCATCAATCTCTGATTCCTTAAAATCATCCTCCCCTATTAAGAAATAAATAATCTATGAATCATCATTAAAGACCCTCCAGTTAGTGATATTATCTAGAATGGACAGTCTAAATAATAATTCGATAGAAAAAGCACTAGGGGGGAAATTTTCAGCGGGAATAAGTCGTGAAGCTATGTTTGCTAACAAATCAGCTTCCTGATTCTGAAAATGAGGAATGGATTCAATATTAAAAGCATCAAGTGCTGAAATCAAGTTCCATACCTCCCTTTGGTAACTTTGTAGGTGATTAGATAAACAGTGAATGGAATTACAGACCTGTCTAACAATAATTTCAGAATAGCCAAATGCAATCAAAACTTTAACTTTTAAGTCCAATTCCTTCTTGAGTCCTTGTATGAGGGCTTCATATTCAGCTATGCTATTTGTGTAAATAAATTCCAGTCTACAAGACGGCACAAATTTATTTCCTGCAGGGTCTAGGAGCATGCACCCTACTCCTGCACCTTCATTGGATCAAGATCTGTCAAAATATAGATGCCAAGGATTATCAACAAGACTATTTACATCATTTACAGTATTCACATTATTTACTCGACTAGGCGTAGCTTCCTGAAAATTACAATGCAGAATTTCTGATTTATTTACAAAATTGGTAAATGGAGATTTAAGTGCAGGAAAAATCCCTAAATCAGAATCATACCCATAGTTTCCTAAAATAGAATCACTGAATAGAACTGGTTCATTGGGAGCATTTATTTCAGTCACGGTGTGTTTCATGTACCTTTCTCTATCAATTATGATCTGATTTGGACACCCATTTTTAGGCAACCACAAATGTGACCAACCAGTTGAAAAATATCCTTTTAAGGCTTGATACCAGTCACGGCTTAAAAACAGCCCATAGACATCTAGTATGTCTGCTACCACTACGTCAATAACCTGGAAGATCTGTGGATTGGTAGCCATCCTAATCATTACTCCTTTTAATTCTCCTATAATTTTTACCTTGGATTGATCTAGTTGGATGATTTCGATTTCACAAGGAGTGGGCTTGGCATTCAGCTTCTTACAAACCGAGTAAGGCATGACATTTGATGAAGCTCTGGAATATATCATGCAATTATGAACATTCCGGTTGAAGATTTCAAATGTTAGCAGAAAAGGTGGAGTTGTAGATTTGGAGTTCTTACCTATTAAGGAATCTTTATCAGCAACTGCTTTGATATTACTGTTAAAACCTATTGCTGTTTTATTGGTTGTAGGATCAAGGTTATTAACTGAAGGTACAGAGGGTTGATTCTTTGTCTTAGTGGTTGATGGGTTTGATAAATTAGAGAGCATCGAACCCCTGGGCATGGGATAAATTTTCAATAGATCAAACATGCTAATATTAGACCTCTATTTCTTAAGATCTTCTATGATGTCATATTGTAGATCTATACCTTAAGTGGCGGGTTACTGATTTGAAGGTTGAAGACTATTCTTAGGTTCTAATGATGGTTGTGGATATACAGGCCCTTTACTTCTAGTGTTATGAGTGTACTGGTTTACAAAGAAAGAATGGTCACTAGACTCTCCTTCTTTGGCTGAACTATCCCAGAAATGGCAATTAGGCGAAAGAGGATCTTCAAAAGTTTCCTCTTCAGTCTGAGGCTGATCAAATTCATGATCATCATCTAACTCTTGATCGGTTGAGGAATCAGGAAAGCATTAACAACCCTTATAGTATTGAAAACTTCCTCCTTAGTTGATATGTCAGGGGGAGTGTTTTTCCTAGCGTTTGAGGATGTAAATGACCGATATGGGATCTTGAAATTTCCTCTATTTGAAGTACCCTCCCCATTGTTTCTTTTCAATATCACCACTTCGTTTGTAAGAGACCTAATTGCTTGTTGTAATTTTTCTACATCAAAAGCAGGGGCATCTTTTTTGTCTGTGTTAGTTCTAGAAGTAGGTTCATTGCGTTTATGAAGGGAACCATCAGCTTTTCCATTATTTTCTTGCTCAAACGTCAATGAATTATTCTCAACCTTAATTGCTTCATCAAAGGTTTCAACTAAAGTGATTTTACCGGCTTGTTTTACAATCATACCCAGGTATTTAGGTAAGGCTGGAGCATAATTCTCAATTATGATGTCTTCTGGGGGTTGGGAGGCCACTGGTATCTTATTCAGGAGAATAAGAAAACACTGATTGAAATCCTTTTTCCTTTCTTTGCTCTCCATCTTAATCCTAGCCAATTCTAGTGCTAACATAGCAGGGGTTTTATCTTCACCAAACGTATTCAAGAATGCTTGACTAAAATCACTCGAGCTTGTTATGGATCCTTGTGTCAAGGAAAAATACCAAACTGCAGCCTTTCCTTTGAAAGTTAAAGAGAATAGTCGACATACCACATCCTCATGCTGGACATTCATAGTCTAAATAGCCATGATGAACTTGTCAATGTGATTTTCAGCTAAGCCCTTATCATTTGGGTCAAACTTAGGTAGCAGTTTATCATGGTGTTTGGGTAGGTTATGCTGTAGTCCAGGCATAGGAACAACACCACGTTGTAACCATGGTCTATCGGAATTAGGGTTACCTTGATTACAGTCACCCATGTCTGGATCAAGTTCTGAGTTCGATGAAGACTCGTTGTTATGGTCACGAGGACTATCTGGTGGTGATCCAGGAGGTGAAGGAGGTAGATCAGATCCACCTGCAGATAACAATCATCCAGAAGTGTTATGACCAGCTACTCCTCTTAATAGATTACTAAGGTGATAATTAGGAGTCCCTACTAATGATTCAAGAGGTTCTTCTCCAATCGTATCAGTAGCTGACTCAGTCACTGCCAATGTTTGGAAATTAGTTCTACTTGGTAATCCGAAGTTAATCGGGGGAATCCTTGTTTGGTGAGAATATGCTCTGGTTAAGATTCTACATGATTCCTCTAAAGTTTGACTTATCTGTTTAGGGGAAACTGGTGAGACATTAGGGTCCCTTTCAATGATAGTCCTAACTATATCTGAAAACAGAGTATTTACAGTTTCAGGTTGTGATGTAGAGACAAGGGTCGACAATGTTCCAAAACTTATGAGGGAGGAAGTTGGTTGATCACTGGTAGGAGCACTGTGCGATCAATCAGCCATTAAGCTTTCAACTCAGGCCCTCCTTCTAGTGCCATTTGTTGGCCAGTAAATGTGACCTATACCGTTTTGTGGCCAACTACTAAAAAACAACCCACACACTCGACTTACTGCAATATTGTATGTGTTTGGTGTAATTGTTTTTCACAGGATAAAGGCCCTCCTGCCTGTAAAATGTGCTCTCAAGGTAGAGAGTCTCTTGGAATGTAGATGGTAAGTTCTACTTAATCAAATATTCACTTAAAAAGATCTAATTAAAATTGACTAGCTAATGCTAACAAATACCTTTAAACTAAAACAGAAAAATAATAGTAGCTCCTAATCTTGCTCTATAATGACCTAAGATGCAATATAACTATCCCAAAACTGGGAGCTGGAATTAATAATCTAATAACAAGTTTTATTAGAAAATTTGATCTCTAATACTGCAATGTTAGGAAATCCTACTATCAGCAGAAATAGATCTAAACCAACTTACAATAAAATAACATTTTATCATAAATTAATTTGAAAATGAAATAAAACTCATAATTGAAATAAATTTAAAGCAGTATTGAAGTATGAAAAATACACTAAGGTACTAACGCTGAAATGAATAAAGTTCAACTCACACAGTCAGTACTTTGTATAAAACCATATCATTATCAACTGAAAAAAAAGAAACATGAAGAAGCTCATTTACTTTTCCACATGACAACTAATCATTCATACTTCAACACTAAGTACTTTGTTCAGAATCCATTAAAAAAAGTGGTTTCACATATAATATAAAGATACATACATACGAAAAGGAAATTCAATACAAGAAAAAAAACATTAAGACAACATGATATAACTGATAGACTTAGCTAATTTCTTCAGTATCTTTGTAAAATATAGTAATCCTCAGAAATAGTTCTAAAGGAACACAAATATACAGAATAATATTAAGTGCTGTATTATATTTGTTCATCACAAGTTCCAGGATTTCAACCCTTTTCTTTAGTTTCGAAGTTGCTTATAAAGGAAATTAAAAGACTACAACTGACAAACTAGAAATCCCATTCCTTAGGAAAAATCCCAATCCTATCCAAATATGGTTCAACCACGACCAGAAACATAGGCATGTAGTTACAAAATCATCCGGAGAGCAAGAAACGCCAAGAGGTTAACTTACTAGAGAAAATCCAACATTATACTCTCCAAATCATAGTAACACCATATTGGATAATCCATGCCAATATAATCTTAGAAATAGGAACGAAGTAATCACTGAGCATCAAATCAGTTGTAAATCCCAAACATTCTTCATTGAGTAGCCACGTACAGTCAAAAGACATGAATGTAGACCAGCATCCAGTTTTATCCCAATAGATTCTTTGACAGCTGTCAATATTAACACAAATTTTTTTAGCAAGATTTAATGATGATCAATTAAGCATGAGAGAGATATCTGCAGAATTTTAATACTGTAGATATCTCAATTTAATCATTTAGACCGTGAATTGAAAACCAGAATTGATGAACCCAAAATATCACTAACCTTTAAGGATCTAACCAAAATCCTCTATAGGCATAGTGTAAGATACAAAAGATAAAATTTAGGAGTCACTGGAAAAACAAAATATCAGGTTTTTAAGGCCAACTCGACTGAGAATCGAATAGGTACACTTCTCCTAGCTTCATTTAGTTTAGGTCTGAACCTAACAGCCCTAGTCCTGTTAATCCTATTATGTCTTTTCAACCTTTGATTCTTTAACAAAATCCTTTTAAACATTTCTTTGAATTTCAACTTCTTTCCTCTTAACACATCCCATTTCTCAATCCAGGTGATCAATTCAACTTTTAAAGCTGTAATTTCTTCCAGGGAAATTGTTTGTATAACTTGTGCTTCTTTTAAATCTGTTAGCAAGGAAGAAATAAATTGGGCATGAGAATTTAGATGAGTTTGATCCTTTGGATCTCTATTCAAGTTTATCTGGGCTTCTTCAGTTAGGTAAGGCTTTCTATCAATTTCTTGGTCACCCTCACAATTCACTTGCTGACTGTCAACAACTTTGTTTGCAGAGATAGAAACATATTTAATATCTAGCACAGATGGGCCTATGGGAGCTGGATGTGGTCTAACGCCTGAAGAGTCACTCACCTCAATAATTGAGATATCCCCAACACTCAAATTCCTCTTGGCAAGCAGAGCGGCTATCATACTGCGTGTGGTTCTTCGTATAGCCGGATTGCTCATAGCACGGCTAGTCTAATCTTCAGCCTCTGTTTGCTTCATATCAACCTACGCATGAGAAGAATGCTTGTTTTAACAGGTTATGGGAATTGAGGGTTTCCTTACTCGACCTCGAAAATTATTTGCAGGAGTTTCAACACTAGTTTCCAACTCAATTTTTACATCATCAAGGCTTAGGGTTTGGTCAAGCTGAAACCCTTCATCCCCCAAATCATCCTGAGAACTAGATTCCTTGATTTCAAGCTCGTCTTCCTCATTGTTTACACACCTACGTCAAACCCTAGGCCTCTGTTTGGGCCATTCCTCGTTAACACCAAAACCATTTCGCACAAGGAAAGAATCCTAGGTCTGACCTAGTTCTTCCAACCGACTGGACACAAGAATTTTAATTAACCCATGGTGAAATAAAATTCTATTTTTATCCCCAACATTAGACTAATAAGTGGATTCCATTTTGTGCAAACTGTTCAAAATGAAAAAGGGCATATTGACAGGGTACCCTTTAAATATCATCAACAGTCGAAGGTGATAAAATTGCATCTGAGACAGCCTACCTTCGCAAGTTACATACCTGATGATTAGCTCTAGAAGATCCCTCCATTTCTTCATTAATAACTGGGAGGGGCATCCAGATTTGAACTTGGTTTTCCGATGAGCAGGGGTAAGAAACCCTTTCCACTGGTCATTCTTAATATGTTTTCCTTTATACCACTTCTCACCAGTTTGAGACAAGAAAAAATATTGAGAAATGAATTTCTCAGATAGCTTAATTTCACCATCTCCCACATGTGCACGAACCTCATCGAATGACTTTGCAAATGCCTTAGATACTGCCATATTAAAACCAGAAAATTTCTAAAGGAACTCCAACCATCCAAACCTCAACACGACCTCTCGACACTCGAGAGCAGCATACAGATATTCATCACCAATAAGTTCAAACCTAGACACTGGAGCCATGGCTGCAGATACACAAACCTATAGGGTTTTTGAAACACAGATTAAAAGATGTAGTTGATTTATCAACAGTCTAGGCATTACCAGCAATATTCTGAAATACCCTATTTTATAAAAACCCTGAAAACCTTCCTGTAAGTTCATCATAACGTGAATTGGCAGAGACGAGAGTTTTCTAAAATAACTTATCAAAACATAATGAGCCATAGGAGAGTCACACAGGCGAGTTATTGCAAGTGATGTTTGCATGATTAAGGATTGACAGATAACAAACGTCAAGCGACATGACTACCAAAACCCTAGTTCCGCCATTACTTCAACATTAATTGTGATTTCATAACGTGTTGATAATGGAGGTTAACTCATACCTTTTTAACACATGACTAAATAATTTCCAAAAAAACTTAATCCTTCATTTATTGAATACAATCATCATAAGGTGATCACTTTAGTATATATCAATACCTTAGGGTAAAGGTCAAAACTAATGAACGAATAATTTTATAATGTGACTAAACCAATGTCAAACCTTTAAAGTGACTTTAGACCTTCATCACAAACTCTGATACTAACCCATTTCAAAAATACAAATTCGAAATAAGCTATGAGCATATAGTATAGTAGGGTTCATGAAGATCACATTAAATCCACCTTAAAGCTTATGACAACTAAGATAAGATAAATATTTCAGAAATGATGAAGCTTCACCAAATTTTCAATATGAATCAGACAATAACAGTTATCACACCATGCAGTAATTAGTTTGAATTAATAATTTATAAATTCATTTGATTTTAATCAAACATGAGTGATGAGTGGAAAAATAGGAGCTACTAATCTTCTGTAATTATAATCCTCCTGATGATTGACAGAAATGAAGAATTAAGATCATATGAGTTGAGTTTTGCTATAATTGATGTTCAACCAATATGAATCAATTAGTCAAGTAAGTTTCTATCAGGAGTGCCTTAAGAATCAAAGATCCTTGGGGCACTCCTAAGATATCCATGATGATTTTTTTGATCCAGACAAAAAGAACCAATATTATTTGAAAATTATCACTCTTCAAATTACTTGTCTTAAAAAAATGCTCCAAAGGGTGTTTCCTGCCAAGAATTGGTGACATGCTGGGACCAAACCAATTATCTCTATAAGAAAACACCATTCAAACTTCAGATAATCACAAATGATGCCATCAAATATTGAATCTCTGCCTAAGTGATTCAAATTCAAAACAGTATGAACGTGTGATTGGACCTCAACATATTTCTATAACAACCCTATGATTGTCATTTGAGTGTTCTTGATCCTAATCAGTCTCAGGAAACAACAAGATGACTTAATTCCAATGTAGATCCACAAGGCCAAAAACAGGTTAACCAATACCCGTATAGATATGGCTTCTCAAGAACATCAGTTGGATTTCCCCCTCATTAAAGAAACATATCGGACAATACTCCTTTTTATACAAATTATATACATAGAGATAAAAACGAAAAGAATTAATCAGAAACACTATCTTAGCTTGGTGACTGAATAGATAGCCTTATTCACCAAACCTACCTGAAACTGATCAGGCCAGCTCGTGATGAGACTTCCTGTCTCTCAGTTATTAGACCAAGAGTCACTGTCATTAGCTTGGTAACCAAATTTTGAGAACGTCATTCCAATAGAATTTATGATCATAAGCAGATCGACTCGTGATGATACCTCCTATTTTCTGATAATACTTTTCATGTTCACCTAATTTCAAGAGTATTGTCCTAGTCGAATGACCAGATGTATTCACAAAAATGGGGAGAGGAAAACCACATACTTCTCAGGAGTGCTTAGAGATAACCAGATATATTCAACAAGTTTTTGAGCTTAGCAGACCTAAAGTATTTGATCTATAAGAAGACACTCAAAGACAACAATCAAAGACTGTTGAAAACAAAATTGTGGAGGTTTATATTGCCACAAGTCTGGAAACAAATCACTTATTAGAGATCTGATGCTCCATGTAGTCATCAATGACTACAGTCTAGTATGCATTTCAATCATTTTTAAATTTTTAGGTTCTAGGTCCGTGTAGAATGCTTCATGTTGAATCTTGTGATCGAATAAAGGAGATGCGTTAAGAAAAAACAAATATTCACAGAGGCAAAACACAAACTTATGTACAGTAAATGATCTAAAGAGTTCAACTGATCTGCAGGGGAAACAAGAACTTGGTTGTACCCAGAGAAACCATCTAATAAAGACAGTATCTAAGCACTTGACACCTTTTGAAGGATTTGCTCCATGGGCAGAACAGGGTAGTTGTCCTTTTCTGATGATCTGTTTAAGTTTCAGAAATCCACACATAGACGAATATATCCATTCTTCTTTCTAACTGGAACAAGGTTAGCCACCCATTATGTATGGCATAAAGCAAATATGATCTGGGCAGTAAGTAGTTTATTCAATTCTTTCTTTACTGCTGGTTCTAGGGCAGGGTGTATTTTCCTTAATTTCTGCTGGAATAGTTTTGACTGAGGCTTCATGGCGATCACATGTTGTATGATCTGGGTGTTAAAAGTTTGTAGATCGTCATAAGACCATGCAAACATGTTTTTGAATTCACTAAAAAGCTTCAAGAAGGCCAATTTTTCATTTGAATTGCAGTCTGATCCTAAGTTGATATTTTGAAGATTCGATTCTGTGCCCAAATTAATGGTTTCATAACGCATGTTAGACTTATTAGTCTTGCAATTAGGAACTCCCTTGAATTTACCATGCAGATCATAAAACTTTTTGAGCCTAAGAACTGACACAGGGATTGAATTTACCTGTTCAAAAGATTTATCAATGGGACGAGGTGGGTTAATTACCGAAAAATTGTGTAGATCCTCATCATGTGTAATTTCATCAATCGCTTATTCCTTAAAAGCATACTCCCCTGTTAAGAAAGAAATAATCTGTGAATCATCATTAAAGACCCACTAGTTAGTGATATTATCTGGAATGGACAGTCTAAATAATAATTCGATAGAAAAAATGCTAGGGGGGGGATTTTCAGCAAGAATAAGTCATGAAGCTACGTTTTCTAACAAATCAGCTTCTTGATTCTGAAAACGAGGAATGGATTCAATATTAAAAGCATCAAGTGCTGAAATAAAATTCCATACCTCCCTTTGGTAACTTTGCAGGTGATTAGATAAACAGTGAATGGAATTACAAACCTGTCTAACAATAATTTCAGAATATCCAAATGCAATCAAAACTTTAACTTTTAAGTCCAATGCCTTCTTGAGTCCTTGTATGAGGGCTTCATATTCAGCTATGTTATTTGTGCAAATAAATTCTAGTCTACAAGGCAGCATGAATTTGTTTCCTGCAGGGTCTAGGAGCATGCACCCTACTCCTGCACCTTCATTGGATCGAGATCTGTCAAAATATAGATGCCAAGGCTTATCAACAAGACTATTTACATCATTTACAGTATTCACATTATTTAGATGACTAGGGGCAGCTTCCTGAAAATCACAATGCAGAATTTCTGATTTATTTAAAGAATTGGTAAATGCAGATTTAAATGCAGGAAAACTCCCTAAATCATAATCACACCTATAGTTTCCTAAAATAGAATCACTGAACAGAACTAGTTCATTGGGAGTATTTATTTCAGTCACCGTGTGTTTCATGTACCTTTCTCTGTTAATTCTGATCTGATTTGGACGCCCATTTTAAGGCTTGAGAGCAGTCACAGCTTAAAAACAACCCATAGACATCTAGTATGTCTGATACCACTACGTCACTAACCTGGAAGATCTATGGATTGGTAGCCATCCTAATCATTACTCCTTTTGATTCTCCTATAACTTTTACCTTGGATCAATCTAGTTGGCTGATTTCGATTTCACAAGGAGTGGTCTTGGCATTCAGCTTCTTACAAACTAAGTAAGGCATGACGTTTGATGAAGCTCTGGAATCTATCATGCAATTATGAACATTCCGGTTGAATATTTCAAACATTAGCAGAAAACGTGGAGTTGTAGATTTGGAGTTCTTACCTATTAACGAATCTTTATCAGCAGCTGCTTTGATATTACTGTTAAAACCTACTGTTGTTTTACTCGTTGTAGGATCAAGGTTATTAACTGAAGGTATAGACAGTTGATTCTTTGTCTTAGTGGTTGATGGGTTTGATAAATTAGAGAGTATTGAACCCCAGGGCATGGGATAACTTTTCAATAGATCAAACATGCTAATATTAGCCCTCTGTTTCTTAAGATCTTCTATGATGTCATATTGTAGATCTATACCTTAAGTGTCGGGCTGCTGATTTGAAGGTTGAAGACTATTCTTAGGTGCTAATGATGGTTGTAGATCTACAGGCCCTTTACTTCTAGTGTTATGAGTTAGCAGAAAAGGTGGAGTTGTAGATTTGGAGTTCTTACCTATTAATGAATCTTTATCAGCAGCTGCTTTGATATTACTGTTAAAACCTATTGCTATTTTATTGGTTGTAGGATCAAGGTTATTAACTAAAGGTACAGAGAGTTGATTCTTTGTCTTAGTGGTTGATGGGTTTGATAAATTAGAGAGCATCGAACCCTCGGGCATGGGATAAATTTTCAATAGATCAAACATGCTAATATTAGAACTTTGTTTCTTAAGATCTTCTATGATGTCATATTGTAGATCTATACCTTAAGTGGAGGGCTGCTGATTTGAAGGTTGAAGACTATTCTTAGGTGCTAATGATGGTTGCGGATCTACAGGCCCTTTACTTCTAGTGTTATGAGTGTGATGGTTTACAAAGAAAGAATGGTCACCAGACTCTCCTTCTTTGGCTGAACTATCCCAGAAATGGCAATTAAGCGAAAGAGGATCTTCAGAAGTTTCCTCTTCGGTCTCAAGATGATCAGATTCATGATCATCATCTGACTCTTGATCGGTTGAGGAATCAGGAAAGCATTAACAACCCTTATAGTATTGAAAACTTCCTCATTAGTTGATATGTCAGGGGGAGTGTTTTTCCTAGCGTTTGAGGATGTAAACGATCGATATGGGATCTTGAAATTTCCTCTGTTTGAAGTACCCTCCCCATTGTTTCTTTTCAATATCACCACTTCGTTTGTAAGAGACCTAATTGCTTGTTGTAATTTTTCTACATCAAAAGCAGGGGCATCTTTTTTGTCTGTGTTAGTTCTAGAAGTAGGTTCATTGCGTTTACGAAGGGAACCATCAACTTTTCCATTATTTTCTTGCTCAAACGTCAATGAATTATTCTCAACCTTAATTGCTTCATCAAATGTTTCAACTAAAGTGATTTTACCGACTTGTTTTACAATCATACCCAAGTATTTAGGTAGGGCTGAAGCATAATTCTCAATTATGATGTCTTCTGGGGGTTGGGAGGCCACCAGTATCTTATTCAGGAGAGTAAGAAAACACTAATTGAAATCCTTTATCCTTTCTTTTCTCTCCATCTTAATCCTAGCCAATTCTAGTGCTAACATAGTAGGGGTTTTATCTTCACCAAACTTATTTAGGAATGCTTGACTAAAATCACTCCAGCTTGTTATGGATCCTTGTGTCAGGGAAAAATACCAAACTGCAACCTTTCCTTTGAAATTTAAAGGGAATAGTTGACATACCACATCCTCATGTTGGACATTCATAGTTTGAACAGCCAAGATGAACTTTTCAATGTGATTTTCAGCTAAGCCCTTATCATCTGGGTCAAACTTAGGTAGCAGTTTATCAGGCTGTTTGGGTAGGTTATGCTGTAGTCCAGGCATAGCAACAGCACCACATTGTAACCATGGTCTATCAGCATTAGGGTTACCCTGATTACAGTCACCCATGTTTGGATCGAGTCCCGAGTCCGATGAAGAATCATTGTTATGGTCACGAGGACTATTAGGTGGTGATCCAGGAGGTGAAGGAGGTAGATCAGATCCACCTGCAGATAACAATCATCGAGAAGTGTTATGACTAGCTACTCCTCTTAATAGATTACTAAGGTGATAATCAGGAGTCCCAACTAATGATTCAAGAGGTTCTTCTCCAATCGGATCAGCAGCTAACTCAGTCACTGCCAATGTTTGGAAATTAGTTCTGCTTGGTAATCCGAAGTTAATCGGGGAAATCCCTGTTTGGCAAGAATATGCTTTGGTTAAGATTCTACATGATTCCTCTAAAGTTTGACTTATCTATTCAAGGGAAATTGGTGAGACATTAGGGTCCCTTTCAATGATAGTCCTAACTGTATCTAAAAACGAAGTATTTATAGTTTTAGGTTGTGATGTAGAGATCTGTGTAGACAATGTTCCAAAACTTATGAGGGGGGAAGTTGGTTGATCACTGGTAGGAGCACTATGCGATCGATCAGCCATTAAGCTTTTAGCTTAGGCCCTCCTTCTAGCACCACTTGTTGGTCGGTAAATACAACCTATAGGGTTTTGTGTCCAACTACTAAAAAATAGCCCACACACTCGACTTACTGCAATCTTGCATGTGTTTGGTGTAACTGTTTTTCACAGGATAAAGGCCCTGCTGCCTGTAAAATGTGCTCTCAAGGGAGAGAGTCTCTTAGAATGTAGATGGTAAGTTCTACTTAATCAAATCTTAACTTAAAAATATCTAATTAAAATTGACTAACTAATGCTAACAAATACCTTTAAACTAAAACAGAAAAATAATAGTAGCTCCTAATCCTGCTCTATAATGACCTAAGATGCAATATAACCGTCCCAAAACTGGGAGCTGGAATAAATAATCTGATAACAAGTTTTATTAGAAAATTTGATCTATAATCCTGCAATGTTAGGAAATCCTACTATCAGCAGAAACATATCTAAACCAACTTACAATAAAATAACATTTGATCATAAATTAATTTGAAAATGAAAAAAAACTCATAATTGAAATAAATTTAACGCAGTATTGAAGTATGAAAAATACACTAAGGTACTAACGCTGAAATGAATAAAGTTCAACTCACACAGTCAGTACTTTGTATAAAACCATATCATTATCAACTGAAGAAAAGAAACATGAAGAAGCTCATTTACTTTTCCACACGACAACTAATCATTCATACTTCAACACTAAGTACTTTGTTCAGAATCCATTAACAAAAGTGCTTTGACATATAATATAAAGATACATACATATGAAAAGGAAATTCAACATAGAAAAAACAACATTAAGACAGCATGATATGACTGATAGACTTAGCTAATGTCTTCAATATCTCTGTAAAATATTGTAATCCTCAGAAATAGTTCTAAAGGAACAAAAATATACAAAATAATATTAAGTGCTTTATTACATTTGTTCATCACAAGTTCCAGGATTCCAACCCTTTGCTTCAGTTTCGAATTTTCTTATAAAGGAAATTAAAAGACTACAACTGACTAACTAGAAATCCTATTCCTCAGGAAAAATCCCAATCCTATCCAAATATGGTTCAACCACAACCAGAATCATAGGCATGTAGTTACAAAATCATCCGGAGAGCAAGATACGTCAAGAGGTTAACTTACTGGAGAAAATCCAGTGTTATACTCTCCAAATCATAGTAACACCATATTGGATAATCCATGCCAATAGAAGCTTAGAAATAGGAATGAAGTAATCACTGAGCATCAAATCAGTTGTAAATCCCGAACATTCTTCATTGAGTAGCCACGTACAGTAAAAGACACGAATGTAGACCAGCATCCAGTTTTATCCCAACTATTTCTTTGACATCTATAAATATTAACAAAAATTTGTTTAGCAATATTTAATGATGATCAGTTAAGCATGAGCGAGATATCTGTAGAATTTTAATTCTGTAGATATCTCAATTTAATCATTTAGACCGTGAATTGAAAACCACAACTGACGAACCCAAAATATCACTAACCTTTAAGGATCTAACCAAAATCCTCTGTAGGGATAATGTAAGATACAAAAGATAAAATTTAGGAGTCACTGGAAAAACAAAATACCAGGTTTTTAAGGCCGACTTGACTGAGAATCAAATAGGTACACTTCTCCTAGCTTCATTCAGCTTAGCTCTGAACCTGACAGCCTTGGTCCTATTAATCCTATTCTATCTTTTTAGCCTTTGATTCTTTAACAAAATCCTTTTAAACAGTTCTTTACATTTCAACTTCTTTCCTCTTAACACATCCCATTTCTCAATCTAGGTGATCAATTCAACTTTTAAAGCTGTAATTTATTCCAGGGCAATTGTTTGTATAAGTTGTGCTTCTTTTAAATCTGTTTGCAGGGAAGCAATCAATTGGGCATGAGAATTTAGATCAGTTTGATCCTTTGACTCTCTATTCAAGTTTATTCGGGCTTCTTCAGTTAGGTAAGGCTTTCTATCAATTTATTGGTCACCCTCATGATTCACTTGCTGACTGTCAACAACTTTGTTTGCAGAGATAGAAACATATTTAGGATCTAGCATAGATGGGCCTATGGGAGCTGGATGTGGTCTAATGTCTGAAGAGTCACTCACCTCAATAACTGAGATATCCCAGCACTCAAATTCCTCCTGGCAAGTAGAGCGACAGTCATACTGCATGTGGTTCTTCATATAGCCGGATTGCTCATAGCATGGCTAGTTTGATCTTCAGCCTCTATTTGCTTCATATCAACCTTTGCATGAGAAGAATTCTTGTTTTGACAGGTTATGGGAATTGAGGGTTGCCTTACTCGACCTCAAGAATTATTTGCAGGAGTTTCAACACTAGTTTCCACCTCAATTTTTACATCATCAAGACTTAGGGTTTGGTCAGGATGAAACCCTTCATCCCCCAAATGATCCTAAGAACCAGAGCCCTCGATTTCAAGCTCAGATTCCTCATTGTTTACATGCCTATGTCGAACCCTAGGCCTCTGTTTGGGCCATTCCTCGTTAACCCCAAAACCATTTTGCACAAGGAAAAAATCCTAGGTCTGACCTAGTTCTTTCGACCGACTGGACACAAGAATTTTAATTAACCCATGGTGAAATAAACTTCTATTTTTATCCCCAACATTAGACTGATAAGTCAATGCCATTTTGTGCAAACTGTTCAAAAAGAAAA
Organism: Pseudotsuga menziesii; assembly: GCA_001517045.1. NCBI lineage: Eukaryota > Viridiplantae > Streptophyta > Pinopsida > Pinales > Pinaceae > Pseudotsuga > Pseudotsuga menziesii. The sequence goes on along the minus strand of LPNX010340246.1, from coordinate 866,276 downwards.
AAGCCATATTGACACGGTACCCTTTAAATATCATCAACTGTCGAAGGTGATAAAATTGCATCTGAGACATCCTACCTTCGCAAGTTACATACTTGATGATTAGCTCCAGAATATCCCTCCATTTCTTCATTAATAACCGGGAGGGGAAGCCAGATTTGAACTTGGTTTTCCGATGAGCAGGGGTAAGAAACCCGTTCCACTGGTCATTCTTAATACGTTTTCCTTTATACCACTTCTCACCAGTTTGAGGAAAGCAAATAGCTTGGGAAATGAATTTCTCAGACAGCTTAATTTCAACATCTCCCACATGTGCATGAACCTCATCGAATGACTCTGCGAATGCCTTAGATACTGCCATATTAAAACCAAAAAATTTCCAAAGGAACTCCAACCATCCAAACCTCAACATGACCTCTCGACACTTGGGAGTAGCATACAGATATTCGTCACCAATAAGTTTGAACGTAGACACTCGAGCCATCGCAGCAGATACACAAACCTCTAGGGTTTTCGAAACACAGATTAAAAGATGTAGTTGATTTATCAACAGTCTAGGAATTACCAGCAATATTCCGAAATACCCTATTTTATAAAAACCCTGAAAACCTTCCTGTAAGTTCATCATAACATGAATTGGTAGAGACAAGAGGTTTCGAAAATAACTTATCAAAACATAATGAGCCGTAGGAGAGTCACATAGGCGAGTTATTGCAAGTGATGTTTGCATGATTAAGGATTGACAGATAACAACCGTCAAGCGACACGACTACCAAAACCCTAGTTCCACCATTACTTCAGCATTAATTGTGATTTCAGAACATGTTGATAATGGAGGTTAACTCATCACTTTTTAACACATGACTAAATAATTTCCAAAAAACCTTAATCCTTCATTTATTGAATACAATCATCATAAGGTGATCACTTTAGTATATAATCGATACCTTAGGGTAAAGGTCAAAACTAATGAGTGAATAATTTTATAATGTGACCAAACCAATGTCAAACCTTTAAAGTGACTTTAGACCTTCATCACAAACTCTGATACTAACCCATTTCAAAAATACGAATTCGAAATAAGAGATGAGCATATAGTATAGTAGGGTTCATGAAGATCACATTAAATCCACCTTAAAACTTATGACAACTAAGATAAGATAAATAATTCAGAAATAATGAAGCTTCACCAAATTTTCAATATGAATCAGACAATAACAGTTATCACACCATGCAGTAATTAGTTTGAATTAATAATTTATAAATTCATTTGATTTTAATTAAACATGAGTGATGAGTGGAAAAATTGGAGCTACTAATCTTCTGTAATTATAATCCTCTTGATGATTGACAGAAATGAAGAATTAAGATCATATGAGTTGAGTTTTGCTATAATTGATGTTCAACCAATCCGAATCAATTTGTCAAGTAAGATTCTATTAGGAGTTCCTTAAGAATCAAATATTCTTAGGGCACTCCTAAGATATCCATGATGAGTTTTTTGATCCAGACAAAAAGAACCAATATTACTTGAAAATTATCACTCTTCAAATTACTTGTGTTAAAAAATGCTCCGAAGGGTGTTTCCTGCCAACAATATCTTAATAGCAATTTGATTGTCACAAAAGAGGATAGTGGACAAAGTACTACCAAGATCAAACTCTGAAAGAATTCCTTGCAACCAAACTGCTTGGATGCAAGCATTCACCGCTCCTCGATACTCGGCCTCTACTGAAGATAATGATATGGCAGCCTGATTTTCACTAGACCAGCAAATGGGGCCACCAGAAAACATGGATACATATCCAAAAGTATACTTTTTATCAATATAATCACCCACCCAATCGGAATCCATGTATCCAAGCAGCTCTGGCTCGGAGTCTGCAGCATAGTGAATGCCATAGGTCCTGGTTCCCTGAATATACTGGACGATCCTCTTGGTTGCCTTCCAATGATGATCATGAGGCTGTTGCATGTATCTTGATACAACATTCAAAGCATAATAGATATCAGGATGAGAATGTGTCAAGTACAACAAGCTACCAATCAGTTGTCAATAGACAGTGCAGTCCATGGGAGGTGTGCTTTTTCCTTCTTCAAGGCTGGTCCCTGAAAGGAAAGGGAATGGTGGAGGCCTACAGTCAGCCATGTTAAACTTGAATAACAGGTCTGATATATATTTTGACTGAGTGACCATTATCCCATCATAATTTTTCTCAATTTCGATCCCCAAAAATTGTTTTAGGAGCCCCAAATCGCTCATTTCAAAGGCATTGTGGAGAGCAGTTTTGATGGCTGAAATGAAAGCAACTGTGCTACCTGTGATCAGTAAGTCATCAAAATATAAAAAAAATATTAAAAAAATGACCATCATACTTATTTATATACACATTTGGATCTGATCTACACCTTTGGAAGTTTTGCAAGAGAAGGAAGGCATCCATCTTGGAATACCACTCTCTTGGGGCATGTTTTAACCCGTATAGTGACTTCTTTAGCTTGAAAACCAAATATGGATCAGTGATGTAGCCCTCAGACTGCTTCATGTATATCTCCTCATGAATATCTCCATGCAAAAAGGATGACTTAACATCCATATGATGCACTTCCAAGTGCTTAGATGCCGAAATTGCCAAAACTAGGCTGATGGAGTCCAGTTTTGCAACCTATGCAAAGGTCTCATGGCAGTCCACACCTTGGACCTGAGAGAAACCTTTTTCCACCAGCCTTGCCTTATATTTTCAGGTTCTACCATCAGAAGAAACCTTGGTTTGAAACACTCACTTGCATTGAACCAATTTCCTTCCCGGAGGAAGAGAAACTAGCTCCCAAGTAGTGTTTTTCTGAAGACAATTCATCTCTTCATCCATGGCAACTTGCCATATCGGATCCTTCCGAACATGGTAGTAGGATTTTGGGTCTGAAATAATCATCAAAAAACAAGTTTTGGACAGAAAATTATCAGGACAAGAGAGCGCAATACCTGCTCTTTGGAAATCAGACTGGGTTCTCCTTGGATCATCCAGATTTCCAATGTTATCTCCTATGGAGGAGAGTGTCTGTCGGGCCCATGTGGGAAGATGATTTTGCACTTCAAGTTCTGATTCAGCGTCTGATTTTTTATGCACACTGATATCAGAAATCATAGGATACAAATCAAGGTCATCACCCCCGATTTCATCATCAAAATATTCAGTAGAATAGGAAGGAAATTCAGCAGTTTTCTCCTTCACTAATTCCACCTCCTGAAGAGGCTCATCGAACTTGACACTTCTCTCGATGATGATATGTTTTGTTTTAATATACAAAAACTTGAAACCTTTTGATTAATCAGGATACCCAATAAATAGACATTCTATGCTTTGCGGTTGCAAATCCCTCCTTTTACCAAGTGGATTTTGGGCCCATGCAGTGGACCCAAACACCCGTAAGTTCGACACATCCGGCTTGTGTCCGAAGTATGCTTCGAAAGGGGTCTTCACTTTCATGGATGAGTGTAGCACTCTATTCTGAATGTATGCTATAGCATTCATGGCTTCAACCCACAAATTTTCAGCCAACTTCTTTGATTCCAACATACAGGTGGTCATCTCCTTGAGTGACTGATTCTTCCTTTCTGCTACACCATTCTGCTGGGGAGTGTAGGGAATTGAATGTTGGACCTAAATACCACTTTGGGAGAATATGTGAAGCAACTCATTACTAACATACTCCCCACCATTATTAGATCTCAAGATCTTTATCTTAAGCCCAGAGACATTCTCGATCAAGGCCTTCAATTCAAAGAACTTTTCACATACTTCAGACTTCTTTTTGAGAAAGAAGACCCATGTGTACCTTGAAAAATCATCAATAAAAGTCAGAATATACCTTGATCCATTCATGGATGTGATAGGCATCAGAATGCTGATATCAGAATGTATCAGCCCCAATATGCATGTAGCTTGGTTTGCCTTCCCCTGATCGAACATGTGCTCAAGGTGTTTTCCAACCACATAGCCCTTGCAAATTCTAGTGGTTTCCTTGATGACCAGGAGGCCTTCAACCATGGATTTTTCTATAATTGCTACAAATATTTGAAATTTAGATGGCCAAACCTTTCATGCCACAACCTACTATTGGGCCCAGAAATGGTCCCTTTTTTACCATCCTTATCCACCTCTTTTTGCCTTATCCTACCCTATTGTGCATGCTAAACAGATGTTTTTCCCTCACTCTACCCCTCAAGTCACAAAGGTATGGTTAATCATTGTATTATTTTATTAATGCTTAGGATCATGGTAATCAAGGCTCTATATCTGAAGATATGCTAACATATGATGGTTTATAAAGGTATTTCGAGATATAGAGAATGCAGGTGTAGAGGGCCGAACATGCTAAGGCAGGAATGGGCATTCATTGCTAAAGCTGATCACCTTCCATCCCATCGTTGCTCAAAGAAAACAGCCCCAGTGTATCATTCCATGCGAGCTGTACAAGGGTAGCTACAACAGATTGTGTCATTTTTGGGGGCGATAGTGTGCCACTGCTCAAAAGTAGATGTGATCTATGGGATACCTACTCAATCAATTAGGATCATTATTTATGAGTCAATTAACAGCTTCCCTATATTTTCTATTCTCATCCTGCCATGACTGTAATAGTTATTGTAATTAAGGTTGCCTGAAGATCAGAGATCTTCATGGATGCCCAATAATAGGGACAGGACATTATGATTGAAATTGTATAAATATGGGGAGCTATTATGAGCCAGGGTTTGAACCCTTAACCAATTTATTGTATTAGCTATGACTGAGGTTGCGTGATTTATTTGTCCTTTTTAATACAAGAAGTTACTTCAGATCTCAGTGTTTTAACGTGCATTACTTCCAACATCTCTGTGTGAAGGCTGGACCCGCCTTCCCATAGGTATTGCTGATTTAAATTGGGAAATTATAATTATTATGTCATGTGATGTTGTGATAATTTCATTTCCTCATAGTAAGCTGCAATAGTTATTGATTTATAGTGTGTTATTAATTGCATCTCTTGGAAAGCTGTAGTGGTATGGTGTGACAGTCAACTGTATAGATAATTGTTCCTTATGAAAATGCGTGATAGCTATAACAGCCTTGTTCATCCCTATATCTTCCAATTATCGTTTCTATAGATTCTTGCAATTTGTTACTTTTCTTTTGTAGTTGCAGAATTTCATTCATGTACTTTGAATTTCTAGAATAGCTGAACTCAATTCATGTTTTCTGGATTTCTGGAGTAATTAGATCAAGAGAGTTGGGTGAATCATTAGATGGTTTGGTAAACAGGATTTCATTTTCTGCAAAAGTAATCTAGATGTGATTTCTTGAATCTTTCAATTCTAGGTCAAGAACAGTAAAAGGTAATTGTGATTGTATCTTTTAGAAAAGTAAATTAGATTAAGTGGATCCTTGGGATGAGCGTAGCTGAGCAGAGAATAGGATTGTTTACTTACAGCAACTCAATGCTTAAGCATATATAGTGCATGTTATCCTTGAAATAAAAGACTTCCCTGGGTTGACAATAAATATTGAACATTCTGTATGTTAGCTGTAATTAACTTACATATTGGATGCCCAACATTTTGGCGCCGTTGTCAGGGAGGATAAGTATTAAATACTATCATAGTCACATCCTGTAATTGTTTCTATTCAGTCTTCTTTAGTTTTGTTTGTTTGAATGATTTGTGTTGCATGAATACAATAAAGGTACAGCATGACCATATTATAAATCCTAGAACCCCACAAAACACTAACATTGCAAGTGGTTGAGGTCATCGACGAGGTCCAGAATTGGGGAGAAGAACATTCATTAATGATCTAGTTGATAGAACCAATTCTTCTACCAAGGCTCACTATCAGAAAACACCTATGAGAAGAAGCCCTGCCAATCCTGGAGTGCCAGCGTCAGGTTCTACAGTGGATAACACAAGAGCAGCTGCAACACCCTCGAATACCCCTATAGAGGAGGACAGATTTAGTACTACAGGATCTGCTGATCGAGATGTAATCTATCACATTAACGAGAAGGTTGTAACTGAAGAGGAGTGGACATAGTTCCATCAACAATTCATCGATCAGTGGAAGAATGAAGAGGAGAAAACAGAAGAAGATATGAGTAACAAACATGAATTCGAAGAGGAAGAGGCAATGGGAGAAAATCATCATAATGAAGGTAATTCCCTGCCTGAAGGGACGGTGGCTACACTTCAATTCCTAATTCAACAACCAGAAGGGATATCCCCTATGAAAAATATATCACCATCGATGTTGCCTTGCTTTTATGGAAAAGCAACAAAGGATCCAGATGAATTTATTTTCGAATTTGATATCCTCTCTCACAGCTATGATTACACCACCAACGCACAAAAGCTGAAACTCTTCCCTGCCACTCTGAAGGACAATGCATTACGTTGGTTTATGAGCCTAGGAGGCGGAACTGTCACTAATTGGGATAGGATGAAATAGGTGTTCCTGGAGAAATATCAGGAGTATTGCAATACCAAGGACAAGAGAGAAGAACTGTTTAAAATGGTACAGAAGGATGATGAAAGTCTGGAAGATTTTGTCAAGAGGATTTTATATAACGTGCAGAGAGCTGGACATAATAATATGGGGTTAGATGTGCTCAAAATAATCCTGCTTCACAGGATTAGGGATGATTGCCTAGATATGTTAAACCTGTTAGGAAAGGGGGATATCTCCAAGGAGTCTTTCGAGAAAATTGTGGAACTGTGTAAAAGGTACTCCAGGGGATCTTCCAAGAATAACAGGCGAGACAAATGGGACAAATTAGAACATGATGTCTTCGATAGAACTCAGAATTCATCTAATGGAGGATCCACCCATGCAGAGATAGGAAACCTCCTTGAAAATTTCAAAACATAAATGATGAGCTCTATCTCCTCGGAAATAGATGTCCTAAGGGCAAAGCAGAAATAAGCAGTAGAGGATCTCACACTAGGTGTGTTGTATCCTCGATGTAGAAAGAACCACCCTCTGAAGGAGTGCCCGCTAGACAAGATAGAAGTGTGTCAGTTGTGCGAGCTGAACCATGACACAAAATAAATCCCGTCACTACCCCAAGTGAAGGCTGTTCTGTAGTCATCAACTCCAGAGGTGGAACTAGCTTACTTTATTGCACAAAAGAAGCCCTAGCAGCCTCGAAATCAAGGTATGACTCCAGAATCGTTTCCATTTTCAAATAACATGAATAATTGGAATAATATGCAGCACATGAATACACAATTCCCTTCATATTATTCTAATCCTCAATGGCACCTCTCTCAACCTTCAATGAAATTTTTTAACTCCTGGAACCCCTAGGTTCAGCCACCACACCAACCAACTTCTTGGAATCCTGGATGGAGGAATTTCCATCCAAGGAACCAGTTTCCTCAATAGCCTTCACATCAACCATTTTCTCAACAGCCATACCCTCCTAAATATCCTCAGCCTTATTAGTAGTCGCATCTGCAATTACAGAACAATGCTACCTCTAATATGCCTATACGACCTTAGCTTCCTACTCAACCTAATCCTAACCCAAATAATAAAACAGTCCATCAATTTGAGACTGTCAACATGCCTGCTTACTCCCTTACTCCTGTGCCCTACAATGATATTTGCTTACGATTAGGAAAGGTAGTGGAGCCTTTGATAATTGAGGATGTTCCATCCCCTGTGCATGAAGAAGGGGTGAACCCACATCATTTATCTAGTGTGACCCCCTTCATTGAAGATGCTAAACATCCTACTAATGTGTCAGCTGAAACACAGAATAATACATCCAGTGACACATAGCCTACTCAGCTGATTAGGGAACCACCGTACCCTGAAATATTAATGCTACCAAAGGTAGTGGGACAACCTCAGTTTTACCTCTTAGGAGAGTTAAAAAACCTTTATGTTAAAATTCCCCTCCTTCAATCTCTTCAAGATGTACCTATCTATCCTAGAACTGTTTGAGATCTTTGCACAAGGATACCAAGAAGGAAACCCAGGGATCCTCCCACTATTCATGTCATAGGGAAATTATCTGCATTAATAATGGGAAAAAACCTTTTGGCCAAATATGAAGATCTTGAGAATCCCATTGTCACTCTGCAGATTGGGCATACACAAATACCCAACGTACTGGTAGATTTAGGAGCAGCGATTAATGTTATGACTATTGAAACTGTAAGAAAACTTGGGCTCACTAATATCAGGCCAACCCCCATCATTTTAGAACTGGTAGATATGTCCACTATTAAACCTGAAGGAATTTTGGATGATCTCATCATCAGTTGATTCTTGGGAGTACCATGTTGACTTCTTGGTTTTACAACCTAAGTTGCAGCTAGGAGGACACCCACTTATCCTGGGAAGACCTTGGTTAGCTACATCTGATGCTTGCATCAGTTGCCAATCTGGGTCTATGACCATATCAGATGGCACCGAGACAAAGAACCTCACTCTCTATCCTCCAGCTCGACCAAGCCTAGAAGCTGAAACTCCTTTATGGATGGAGCCAGAGAAAGAAAAGGGCGTTCAACCATTATTAACAATCGGAAAGGATTTTAAGGATGAAACTGAAGACGATGCCATTAATAATTTCATCAGTGAACCCACTTCTGTCAATAAATAAATTTATCAAATCCTGAATATTAATCTAGGTGAGGAGGAACAAGAAAATCTCACAGAAGAGGAATTAGTCAATGACACTCATATAGTTCTATTATTGAAAAATTTGAAAAGTATTCCTCTCAAAGTAGAGTCTGGAAAAAACCTGAATATTAACCCCAGCCTCTCCCTAGATGAATAGAAGTGCCTGATAAGTCTCTTAAAAGAACACAAGGGGGAATTTGCTTGGGAGTACATAGACATGAGGGGTATTCCCTATAACTTGTGCACCCATCATATTTATATTAAAAGTGACTCCTGTCCTGTGTGCCAGCCTCAACAACAAATGACCCCCAATCTTAGGGACATAGTGAAGAAAGAAATTCAGAAACTCTTGGAAGCAGGATTTATATATCCCATTTCTGACAGCGAATGGGTGTCCCCACTTGTAATAGTACCCAAGAAAAATGGTAAATGGAGAGTCTGTGTGGACTATAGAGAGCTGAACAAGGAAACACAAAAAGATCATTTTTCCTTGCCTTTTATCGATCAAGTACTCGACACCTTATCGAGGAAGAAGTTCTTCTCCTTCTTGGATGGGTTTAGCGGGTACAATCAAATCCATATTTCTCCTAAAGACCAAGATAAAACTACCTTCACATGTCCCCGGGGAACTTTTTCTTACAGAGTGCTCCCCTTTGGTTTATGCAATGCACCAGCAACATTTCAAAGAGCTGTGATCGGCATATTTTCAGAATTAGTTAATGATAGTATGGAAATTTTTATGAATGATTTTACTCCTTATGGCAAAGATTTTGAAGAAGCATTGAAAAATTTGGAAAACGTTTTAACTCACTGTGAACAGACCCAGCTCTCTTTAAGCACTGAAAAGTGCCATATGATGATGAGTGAAGGAGTAGTATTAGGGCATTTCATCTCTACTAATTCCATCCAGTTGGATCCCTCAAAAATCAAGGTAATAAAAAATATACCTACTCCTGTAACTCAAAAAGAAGTATGAAGTTTCCCAGGGCATGCTGGATATTACCGAAGATTTATAGAAAACTTTTCCAAACTGGCCTCTCCTTTGTTTTCACTGTTAATGAACGACGTGCAATTTGTTTGGAATGAGGCATGCTAGACAGCATTTGTTAAACTTAAGGAGAAGCTGTCCACAGCTCCCATCTTAAGAGGACCCAATTAGACCCTACCCTTTCACATTTCTTGAGATGCTTCTGATACTGCCATTGGGGCAGTTTTAGGACAGCAGGATGGACAAGTACCTTATGCAGTTTATTATATTAGTAAAAACTTAGCCCCTGTTGAACTTAATTATACTATCACCGAGAAGGAATTCTTAGCCATTGTTTACTCCATTAACAAATTTCGACATTATATTACTAGATATCCTACATTTGTGCACACTGAACACTCGTCCATCAAATACCTAATGAATAAACCTGTTACTAATGCCAGGGTGACTAGATGGATTTTATTACTACAGGAGTTTGATATTACCATTATAGACAAACCTGGAAGAGAAAATGTTGTCGCTGATTTCTTATCTCGTTTCACTAACAGTGATGATAATTTGCTTGTTGAGGACTCTTTTCTAGATGAACACTTATTTGCAATTTCAGCTCACTCCCCTTGGTATGCAGATGTCGCTAATGACTTGGTTGTAGGAAAGCTTCCTGCACATTTGTCCAAAAGAGAAAAAAATAAAATTATTCAGCAAAGTGCTAGGTATTTTTGGGTAAACGGTCATCTCTTCTACATAGGACCTGATCTTGAGATTAGAAGGTGTGTAAGAGAATATGAAATATTTCATATTTTGAAGGCCTGCCATGATGAGCCTTGTGGGGGGCATTTTGTAAACAGAAGGATGGGACACAAAGCACTGAGAATGGGCTACTATTGGCTGACCCTTTTCAAGGATGCAAAAAGATATGTCCAGTCTTGTGATAGCTACTAGAGGATGGGCCAACCCAATAGATTAGATCAAATGCCTCTTTAACCACAATTAGTGGTTGAACCCTTTGATACGTGGGATTTAGATTTTATTGGTCCTATCATCCCTCCATCCAAGCAGAAATCCTATATCTTGGTCTGTACCGACTACATGATGAAATGGGTAGAAGTTGTGGCTCTGGTGAAAGCCAATGACCAGGCTGTGATTGATTTCCTGTAGAGTGAAATCTTTACCCATTTCAGGGTACCCAAGGAAGTGGTTACCGATGGAGGACCGCAGTTTGTGTCACATCAATTTGAAGCTCTACTACATAAGTGCCATATTCAACACCGGATAGCTTCACCCTACCATCCCCAAGCCAATGGCCAGGTGGAAAGCACTAACAAATTCATTGAATTTGTTCTTACCAAGACGGTCAAGAGCCATTGTAGAGATTGGGCTAACAGACTTCCAGAAGCGTTGCGGGAATATCGTACCACTTGGCGCAACACTATAGGTTTCTCTCCTTACGACTTGGTGTATGGGAAAAGTGTCATCTTCCCAATTGAATTTGAAATTAAGACTTTGAAGACAGCCATAGAGGTAAACCTAGATGTAACCGAAGCCCAGAAGAGAAGATTGAATCAATTAAATGAACTTGACGAGAACCGATTAGCCGTTGTAGATGAGACTGTATTAATCCAGCAACAAAGGTCCAATTGGCATGATCGATTCATTAATAAGAAAGTATTCTATGATGGAGACTGGGCACTATTATACGATTTAAGATTCAAAAGAGACTTCAAGGGTAAACTATGCACAATATGGCTAGGCCCATACCTCGTAGACAGAGTATTTGATAATGGTACGGTCCGCCTGGTAACTATTGATGAGAACCGCGCACCATTATTTGCTAATGGTCACAGGATGCGACTATACCATAATCCCATTTCAAATGATGCATTCACCTCAGAGATTGTAGCTAATCCAGACTACCATCTAGCACAAGGGCAAGAATTTTTCTCTGCCCCTGTCAATCCTTAGTTAATCGCTGTAAATCTCATATGAATTTTTGTACATAAATAAATTGTTTGTTTTTATTTGCTATTGTTATCTTTTTCTTTTGCACTTGATTTGTTTTTTTATGAATGTGCAGGAAAGAGCCTAAAGAGCGGTGGTCATCATCAAGCCTAGTGACCAATGTCGTTCTTTTGTAACTTCCTGCACCAAAAGAAAATTCCTTGAATAAATCTGTTGCAGTCGCAACACGTTCTTTTACCCCGTTCTTGCAGCTGCAACACCGTAAAACTTCCACCCTTACCCCGTTTCACGTAGCTATAGCATCATGAAACTCCTGCCCTTATTCCATTCCACACAGCTGCAACACCATTTTTACGTTTGTCCATTTTCATCTTTTTCTGGAAGCTACAACACCGTCAACTCCCATCAACCTAACACCTTTTTCATCTTTTCGGGCAGCTGCAACACCATTTTAATTTTGTCAATTTTCATGTTTTTTGGCAGCTGCAATATCGTCAAATTTTGTCAACCTAATGCCTTTTTCATCTTTTACGGCAGCTGCGACACCTTTTTCTGGCAGCCGTGACACCTTTTTTCGGTAGCTGCGACACCTTTTCTGGCAGTTGCGACACCTTTTTCGGCGGCTGTGACTACGCTACATTTGGTTGATTTTTCTATAATCCAAGCCCGCGATTGTGCTAAACTATCTAATTTATTTATGACCTACGGCTGTGTCTCCTTCATTATTGGTAGAACTCTTTGCAACCGTGCTTAGCAACTTCTCCAGATATGGCTCCGATTCCTGACGTTGGCAATTCAATTTATACTTCAGCACTCATCATGTTTTCGACCAATTTGACACGATGATTTTTTATTTGTCAGCAGAAAATCTCATTACAGCATCCCTACAATAATGATTACATTTAATGACTGCACCTCACATGTTCTACTATTCTCCAAAGGACATCATCCATCGCGCATTTTCGAAGGTATGGCTTTGATTAATTACTTGATTAAGTATTAACAAGATCTGACAATATTAATCATACCTTCCTTTCTGTGCCCATTATTACATCGTTAGCTCTCCACTCATGCGACTTAATGACTAATTATGTTACCTGATAACCACCACCTTTCTTAATTTGGGATAAATTCCAAATAATCCGATGCACAGAAACTTTCCAAATTTACCCAACTCCACTCTCAGTTGTTCATGCATACTCTGTGCTTTAACCTCCATTGTTGGAATCTGTAATTTGTTGGGAAGCAACATAAATCTGAAGGCAGACAAACATGGGTATTCTAGCTCAGTATGAACCTCCGAACATGCGATAAATCAGATGAAATGCCGAAGTTTTTGCTATCTTTCAAGCTGTGGGTTGGACTAAATTCTTCCAACTCCTGGATGGATTTCACCGTGAAACAACTTTACAGTTTGCCTTGAATCTTATAGAAACCCACTCAGAGGTTTGGGGATTGCATATTGAAGTCTTTGAAGCCATAGTGGCTGAGGTCACTAGTCTTCCCCAGGTGGGCAGAGCTTGGTTTGGACAAAGAACCCCCAATCTTGCAGCAATACATGATTTTTTGAGGGAAAGGGAGCACATTCAACCGTCATGGAGGGGGATAGCATTACAGTCACTGCCATGCCCATGGAATCAAGTAGAAATTTTTCTCAAGAAGTATATCATTTGTGAAGGAAGGTATCAAACAGTCTATCACTCTGAATTTTCTTTATTATCTCATATCCGTCACAGGGCTTTGCTAAACATTCCATTTTATTTATTCAATGATTTACATCATATATCAAGTTTTGTCTGAGCTGCCAAGCATCCACTCTCTTCACTTACCCACTGTTACCATCTAAGTTGTACTTAGTGGTTTTTATCAAGTGATCCTGGTGAACTGGACAAGGATAACTTGTTCGGACTTCAGAATACCTTTAGTCTTGCTTCTGGGAAGTGCTTGTTGTACTATATCACATGTTCATACCCCATGGGGGAATTGTAATAAATGTTCTATCATGATAGTGTCTGTAAAAGACTCAGTCTCTTAGACTTTATTTGTCAATCCGATCAGCCCAGGGTGTTTTTTCCCTTGGTTATTATTGGTCATTGAATAAACGACTGATAATTTCTGAGTTTTTCACTCCATACCTCCAAAGTTGGGGTGGTCAGCTTGGCATTTAGGCCTATTGAGGTTATTAGAGTCTGTGTGTCAATGTATAAGCATGCTATACATCATGGTCGAGTCATATGAACATGTCTAAGTCCCCCTAGGGTTTTTCAATTTTTTAGTTTTTTCAGTGTTTTTTATTAAAATTTAATTTTTCCAAAACTTAGGCTATTTTTTAATAGTTTAATTGGAAAAAGTGATTTTGTAATAAAAGTGGGCCAAATAATTAGTTTTAGTCATGTAGGTGCTCATTTTCAAGCTAAGAGCACCATGTAAACCCATGGACCCACTATTTCCTAGTTTTGAGTGATTTTCAGAAAGCCCCAAAAAATTATTTATTGATTATTTTAATTAATAAATTGATGAATAATGGAGCAAATCCAAAATCATAGATCAGTGGATTCTCAGCGGATTTGATTGAAATCAGTCAGATATGAAGCAGATTCACTGGATCTGACAAATCCTTGACTGAAGGAGGTGATCAAATCATCCAGAGTTGATCTTCAGCATCCTTTATGGGGAATTTCACCCTCCCTCTCTCCTCCACATGTTTTTGGCTCATCTGGATGAATTTTGGTGGATGCTTCAGTCAACAGGTTGAGCTGTCAGTCAAATCAGCCCCCCGATTGACAGTTGCACTCAGTGAGACTTAGATCTGGCTCAGCTAGACACAGATCAGACATTAATGGACTCTCCTTCAGCTGATTTGATGTGTCTCCTTGGGATTTGTGCCCCCCCTGGGCTGGATCTCCTAATTTTTGTATATATCCAAGCACAGCTCCCTCTTCCAAGCTAGTCAGAGCTAGATTAAAGGGCTTGCCATTGTAATTGTGTATTGATCATCATTTGTTGAAATAAAGAGAGGCTTTAGAGGCTCAATTGTGGAGTACCTTTCATGTGTGGATTATCATTATCATGCTGCCTTCGAGGTGAAACTGCTATTTTTTCAATTTTTTGCACTTAACTGTTGTCTGCCTGAATGGTTATTCAAATCATAGGGATAGATCATTGTAAGTAAGATTACTTACTTCTATTTTGCTGCATATGTTTGAATGAGCTAATACCTGTATGCTAAATAAGATTATTTGCATGTTGTATCATCTACTTCTCATATGTATCTTTAGATTTAATGGTTCTATTTGCGGGATTTGTTGTGTAGCTTACAGGTTTGCCGTGACTAGAAGATCTATGGTTCAGGTTTGATTCCATTGGTTTCCAACATATATTTCTAATATTGTACCCCTTGGTGCTTCACTACCAAGTTTCCTCTGCAGATTTGCTTCAACAACAAGCACATCTCTTCCCCTTTTTCTCCTTTAAAAATCTTAAATTTTCTTCAAACTGGTTACTATTAAGGTTTCTTATTACTCAGATCTGTCTCATTAAGAAAATTACAGATATATCTAGTTATTAATATCCCTTCCTAATTCTAGATCTTAGTTTTGTTTTGCATATAAAGTTACATTTTAAGAGATCTAGCTAAAATTACCATATTTTCGCAAGCATTTTAATGAAAATTCGTAGCTTGCTGTTAAGGTAGTTTCCTTTGCTGTACGTTAAAATTTCATATTCTGCAATAAAAGTGCACATCTTATTAGCTTCCCAAAAGGAAATCCAAGATCCCAAGAAAAGCCTGCTTTCCTTGGTTCCTATTTTCCCCTTTTAACTAGTTTTCAGCTTACCTTTTTTTTGGTTAAAAGTGAGCTGACCCAAAGGTGCTTTCAGAGTGATTTTGGGCATATTTCAGTTTGATATGCTTGCTGGTTTTTAGCAGGTTTGACAGAAAATAAAAGAAGCTGCTGTTCGGAAGTGGCCTCGGGAGCATTCAAATCCCCCCCAAGGGTCTCCCATTTGACCAAAACCTTTAATTTTCCCACTTTCTAAGCTCGTGATTTCACTCCTTATAAGGATCAAGAGGAATTATATAATTTCTCTGATATTACAACCTCTGTTAATAAAAATAATTTTTGAATAGCCTCGTTCGAGCCCATTCCCCATCCCCTGTGGGGGGATTTGCGTCGGTGTCCTTTTTGCTACTTTTTGCTCATTTCTTTTCAAACTAACATTGATCTAATATGCATGGTAGTATAATTTATTTCATTATCAATTTCATATTCCATATTTTATATTTCAAAGTAATCCTAATACTTACCCCACGACTTCCCGATTGACCCGAAAGGGGAAAGAGATTTGTGGTAGGACTAATTAGGAAACTAGAATTGTGTATATGTTTTCTTTTCTATCATTTGTTTTTTAGCTATTATAAAATTAATACCTCCTCAATTCCCCGATTGATATCCACTTGGATCGAAAGAGGTTCCTGGAGGGTTTTCTTTTAAACAAGAACACCCATTGTAAAATTTAATAAAATTAACAAGACTCCGGTGTGTATGCTCTGCACTTGGCTGCGGTTCATCCGATCAGTCAAGCTGTATCAAAATCACTTGAGTGACTAGTATAATTAGGACTTACTCTCCCAAATTAACAAACCAACAGGTGAAAATCCAACACCTAGATCAAACCATCACGGTGGCAAAATACCCAAAGGAAGCGGGAACTTCTGAAAAGTGACCTTGGGGCACCGATCTCTGTCACACCCTAATGGGTGCGTTATGAACAATAGCCCCAGAGACTCCATTCAGCCCACATATTCCTTGCGGGTAGCCGTGAAGTTTTAGTTTTGGACATACTCCAAGTACTCTTGGGTATATTTGGAGTCCCCCCTTCGCCTAATTGTAATCAACTCACACCTCAAATTTAACTTAAAACGTACCAAGATGCAATCGCAAAACATTCACTCCAAGCACATGCAAGTACATTGATCTTTTTTTTTTACTCCATTCTAAGGCACTGGTTATTTTTTTGCTTTATATATATATTGTGTCTCAGCATTGTGCTTTCGTGTGTTCATTTTTGTATCTTGCCATCTTTGATTGTCTATAGTTAAATCTCAAACTCCTAAGTAACTCATTCAGTTTAACATCACTATACTAAGTAATTATCCTAGTAACTTAATAGGGTCTACCCCCCTTGGCTTCGTTAGGATTTGAGCCTAAACGTAGGATTCAAGAACAAGGTGACAGCCTTGACTCGAGACTTTCCCCCATGGACACACCGAGTGGCTTGAATATTTCTACCACGTGACCCAGGTGTGTGTAAGGCGGAAACATCTTTTGGCGCCGTTGCCGGGGATAAATCTTTTTATTCCCGAGTACGAATTTTGTTTTCTTCCTTTTTTTTTTTGCTTTGTTTAATGAATGCTTAGAGTAGATCTTTAATTTTCATCTAGCGACTCCACTGACTTTTTTCCAATTGTTATTTTTACAAAGAAAAGAAAAAAATAAATTTTATGAAAAGATTTATAAATGCTTATTTTTCTTTTTCACATGGCAACTCCGTTGAAGGGATAAAACCCTGTTATCTCATAAACTTGTGAAGATTTGTTGCATGTAGATGAGCCCATGTGACATGTTAAAACTTTAAAGCTCATTACTTGACAACTCCACATTTTTAGTACAAGGTTTAATCGTTATATCAAATGCATTTATTAATTTTTGATATGGATGAATTAAAGGAGAAATGTGGTGCCTGGTTAACCGTAATGTTTCGGCCTATCGATTTTTCAAACATCCCAGGTTTTCCTAACTATTGTAATGGTTTTGAGGATGCATATAAATGGCTTTGGACATTTCATGGAGATTATGGTGACTCGGCTATCTGGCATGTCAAATCTTTTCTTCACTTGATTGCTGACTTCAATATTCTTCATGAAGACAATTAGATGGAAATGTTTGCTAGTGCTTTTTGGGGTGAGGCCGGTTGTTGGTTCTATAAAGGCCTTCCTGATAAATGTATAACCTCTTTTCCAAGCTTCCTTTGGATGTTTTTAGAGCAGTGGCATGATGGTAGGGGTAGTATGAATGGTTTAAAAAATTTCCTTGAAAATATCTGTACCTTCTACCTATCTGGGACAGAGTATCACACGGAAATATATGATGGACCCTTTTCCATGATACAAAGTATTGAAGACTTGGAATCACTTCTTTAACATTTAAGTGAAGAGGAGGTTCATGATACTCCCATAAAAAAGCATCGTGGTAGTTATTTAAGAAAGGAAGCAATTAAGCATCTTCTTAAAGAATATGAGGTATCTCCCAATGCACAACAAGATTCTGAGGAAGGGAAAATCCAAGATGATCATATTGAAGAGCTTCAAGAGGAGCCCATAATGGAACACATTGTTGAAGACTCTCCTCATGTCACCATAGCTGAATACATTGAATATTTGGTGCATTCTCAAGCATGTTGCAATGATGATAACTTTCCAGAAATCCCTCTAGAGAAATCCACTGAGCAACACATACCAAGTGATCCCATTGAACATGTCCAAAAGGTTTCCTTGATTGAAGATAATATTGAAGATCCTCTTCATGATATCATAACAGAAGCCTATAAAGAAACCTATGATAAGATCAGTACAATGTCTGGTGACACTAGACCTTGTTCTCCTCATGTTGATAAAGGTTTGGAAAGTCTATTACCTTGTAACACTTTATCTGAAGAAGATTGTTATGAATACAAGGAAGACATGGATAGGCAGGAGCATGATGCCATGGATGAAGAGTCCCCCACATATGACACGGATGGGAGTGATGACTATTGGAATTTCATAGATAATCCAACTTGCGAAAATCTTATGGAGAATCCCATCCATGATACATCCAACGATGGGAGTGTCTATTCAAAAATTTGTGGAAGTCCAATCTACAATACGTCCATAGAGGGGAGCACAGATCTGGATGCCTGGGAAAACCTTAGTATGGAAGAGGAGCATTCAAAATTTTCACTTTATCATTCAAAGTCATACCATGTAGAGCCGCACAAGGGTATCAGTAATGAAGGCATTGAGAAACAATATTGTGAGAAGTCAGATGTGATGCAATCAGTGGAAAATCAATCTCAGCCATCTTTTTCACATATAGAGGTTCCTTATGATTTGGAGCTACTTGGGGCTTGTGCAACGAGTTATCATTCAATAAGCCCCGATAATCAGTATGATGATGTAGTCATTCCACCTCATTGTTCTGATTGGTATATCAGTCCTGTCCATTCATGGATAGAAGCAGCCTGGATGAGCACATACAAGTTTGGGAAGAATTTTTATGACATTGTTCATGCATATGATCTCCCATCCATCCCGCCCATCTTGAATCATCATGCAGGTTTGCATTTTCTGAATAAAGTATCCTTACTTTGGCTGGTAACCAAAGACAAGGAAAATTGTTTTTATGTTAATAAAATGCTTAGGTGGTTACATTGGATTTCTGATTACACTTAACCCTTTTTATATCATGCTTAGAGTAGGAAAATAAGCTCCTTGAAAGAGAGCATTTACTTTCTGCATTTATACTTAGCTATAATAAAACTTTTCTTTTTTTAGTTAGTTCCATTTATTTTTTTTAAATAAATCAGTGTAATGCCATTCATTTGGTTTTTATATAAAGCTTGTGCTACTGAGGTTTTCTTGTCAAGTTGAGATGTTTTTACAGGGTGTACAAACCAGAGATTCTGGTGTTCTCATATCCTCTCCTTGCCCTATGACCAGATCGAGCACACGTCCCACAGTTGGAGCCAAAATGTTGACACCTAAGTTGTACTTAGTGGTTTTTTATCAAGTGAGCTTGGTGAACCCGACATGGATAACTTGTTCGGACTTCAGAAGACCTTCAATCTTGCTTCTGGGATGTGCTTGTTGTACTATATCACATGTTCATACCCCATGGGGGAATTGTAATAAATGTTCTAGCATGATAGTGTCTGTAAAAGACTCAGTCTCTTAGACTTTATTTGTCAATCCGATCAGCCCAAGGTGTTTTTTCCCTTGGTTATTATTGGTTGTTGAATAAATGACTGATAATTTCTGAGTTTTTCACTCAATACCTCCAAAGTTGGGGTGGTCAGCTTGGCATTTAGGCCTATTGATGTTATTAGAGTCGGTGTGTCAATGTATAAACATGCTATACATCATGGTCGAGTCATATGAACATGTCTAAGTCCCCCTAGGTTTTTTCAATTTTTCAATTTTTTAGTTTTTTCATTGTTTTTTATTAAAATTTAATTTTTCCAAAACTTAGGCTATTTTTTAATAGTTTAATTGGAAAATTTGATTTTGTAATAAAAGTGGGCCAAATAATCAGTTTCATTCATGTAGGTGCTCATTTTCAAGTTAAGAGCACGATGTAAACCCATGGTCCCACTATTTCCTAGTTTTGAGTGATTTTCCATCACTCGGGTCAAAAAGTCCCAAAAAATCATTTATTGATTATTTTAATTAATAAATTGATGATTAATGGAGCAAATCCAAAATCATAGATCAGTGGATTCTCAGCCGATTTGATTGAAATCAGTCAGATATGAAGCAGATTCACTGGATCTGACAAATCCTTGACTGAAGGAGGTGATCAAATCAGATCCAAAGTTGATCTTCAGCATCATTTATGGGGAATTTCACCCTCCCTCTCTCCTCCACACATTTTTGGCTCATCTGGATGAATTTTGGTGGATGCTTCAGTCAACAGGTTGAGGTGTCAGTCAAATCAGCCCCCCGATTGACAGTTGCACTCAGTGAGACTTAGATCTGGCTCAGCTAGACACAGATCAGACATTAATGGACTCTCCTTCAGCTGATTTGATGTGTCTCCTTGGGATTTGTGCCCCCCCTGGGCTGGATCTCCTAATTTTTGTATATATCCAAGCACAGCTCCCTCTTCCAAGCTAGTCAGAGCTAGATTAAAGGGCTTGCCATTGTAATTGTGTATTGATCATCATTTGTTGAAATAAAGAGAGGCTTTAGAGGCTCAATTGTGGAGTACCTTTCATGTGTGGATTATCATTATCATGTTGCATTCGAGGTGAAACTGCTATTTTTTCAAATTTTTGCACTTAACTGTTGTCTGCCTGAATGTTTATTGAAATCATAGGGATAGATCATTGTAAGTAAGCTTACTTACTTCTATTTTTCAGCATATGTTTGAATGAGCTAATACCTATATGCTAAATAAGATTATTTGCATGCTGTACCATCTACTTCTCATATGTATCTTCACATTTAATGGTTCTGTTTGAAGGATTTGTTGTGTAGCTTACAGGTTTGCTGTGACTGGAAGATCTATGGTTCAAGTTTGATTCCATTGGTTTCCAATATAGATTGCTAATATCGTGCCCCTCGGTGCTTCACTACCAAGTTTCCTCTACATATATGCTTCAACAACAAGCACCTCTCTTCCCCCTTTTCTCCTTTAAAAATCTTAAATTTTCTTCAAACTGGTTACTATTAAGGTTTCTTATTACTCAGATATGTCTCATTAATAAAATTACACATATATCTAGTTAGTAATATCCCTTCCTAATTCTATATCTTAGTTTTGTTTTGCATATAACGTTACATTTTAAGAGATCTAGCTAAAATTACCATCTTTTCGCAAGCATTTTAATGAAAATTCGTAGCTTTCTGTTAAGGTAGTTTCATTTTCTGTACATTAAAATTTCATATTATGCAATAAAAGTGCACATCTTATTGGCTTCCCAAAAGGCAAGCCAAGATCCCAAGGAAAGCCTGCTTTCCTTGGTTCATGTTTTCCCCTTTTAACTAGTTTTCAACTTACCTTTTTTTTGGTTAAAAGTGAGATGACCCAAAGGTGCTTTCAGAGTGTTTTTGGGAATATTTCAGTCTGATATTCTTGCTCGTTTTTAGCAGTTTTTACAGAAAATAAAATAATCTTATGTTCGGAAGTGGCCTTAGGAGCGTTCAAATCCCCCCCAGGGGTCTCCCATTTGACCAAAACCTTTAATGTTCACCCTTTGTAAGCTCTTGAATTCAATCCGTATAAGGATCAAGAGAAATTATACCAGTTCTCTGATATTGTAGCCACTGTTAATAAAAATAATTTTTGAATAGGCTCTTTCGAGCCCATTCCCCATCCCCCTTGGGGGGATTTGCGTCAGTGTCCTTTTTGTTTCTTTTTGCTCATTTCTTTTCAAACTAGCATTGATATAATATGCAGGGTATTATAATTTATTTCATTATCAATTTCATATTCCATATTTTATATTTCAAAGTAATCGTAATACTTACCCCACGACTTCCTGATTGACCCGAAAGGGGAAAGAGATTCGTGGTAGGACTAATTAGGAAAATAGAATTGTGTATCTATTTTCTTTTCTATCATTTGTCTTTCAATTATTATAAAATTAACCCCTCCTCGATTCCCCAATTGAGATCCACTTGGATCGAAAGAGGTTCCTGGAGGGTTTTCTTTTAAACAAGAACACCCATTGTAAAATTTACTAAAATTGACAAGACTCCGGTGTGTATGCTCTGCACTTGGATGTGGTTCATCTGATCAGTCAAGCTGTATCAAAAGCACTTGAGTGACTAGTATAATTAGGACTCACTCTCCCAAATTAACAAACCAACAGGTGAAAATCCAACACCTAGATCAAACCATCACGGTGGCAAAATACCCAAAGAAAGCAGGAACTTCTGAAAAGTGACCTCGGGGTGCCAATATCTATCACACCCTAATGGGTGCATTATGAACAATAGCCCCAGAGACTCCATTCATCCCAAATATTCCTTGCAGGTAGTCGTGAAGGTTTAGTTTTAGACATACTCCAAGTACTCTCGGGTATATCTGGAGTCCCCCCTTCGCCTAATTGTAATCAACTCACATCTCAAATTTAACTTAAAATGTACCAAGAGGCAATCGCAAAACATTCACTCCAAGCACATGCAAGTACATTGATCTTCTTTTTTTTACTCCATTCTAAGGCACTGGTTATTTTCTTGCTTTATATATATATTGTGTCTCAGGATTGTGCTTTCGTGTGTTCATTTTTGTATCTTGCCATCTTTGATTGTCTATAGTTAATTCTCAAACTCCTAAATAACTCATTCAGTTTAACATCACTATACTAAGTAATTATCCTAGTAACTTAATAGGGTCTACCCCCCTTGGCTTCGTTAGGAGTTGAGCCTAAACGGAGGAGTCAAGAACAAGGTGACAGCCTTGACTCGAGACTTGCCCCCAAGGATACACCGAGTGGCTTGAAGATTTCTACCACATGACCCAGGTGTGTGTAAGGTGGCAACACCCACCATGGCCTCATTAAATTAACAATCTTACAGACCCTTGCTCAACAAAACCAAACCTGGGAGCAATTTATAGCTCAAGTTCAAGAACTTGTTCTTCTTCTTGGTGTTGCAATGGAAGAGGAAATGGAAGTACCGGTACTCATGGGGCCTGTTCAAAATCAAGAAGAGCTGGTCAATCCACAGTTGTGGGAAAATGTAGAGCAATAGGAGGTTCGGAGTCCCTCCAATTTAGTTCGGGGGGGAGATGAGACTGGATCGGAGGATCAGTCAGGAGAACAAGTAGAACAATTGGGAGAGGATGTACAAGAAAACCCTGTGGAAAGACTAAATATTGTGGCAGATTTGATAGCAAAGGTTGAAACTGGGGCAACATTAGATGCTGTGACAATTGAAACCGAAGATGTTAGAGCTATGATAACAGAAGAAAACACTAAGGTGGTGACCATTGAATCTTCCCCTGAATGGGGAGTAACCCTGATTGAGGAAGAATATCCTGAAGAACAAGAAAAGGTTGGAACTAGGGATATCCCTTCCACTTCAGCTGCAAATTTAGAAACTCCAGCACCACGGGGAAAAAGGAGGAGATTAAAAGATGAAATAAAGGCATCACCACCAATAAGATGAAAAAGAACCAGGTCAGTCACAGCAACAGAATCAGCAAGGAAAAGATGGGAAACCTTAGAAGCAAAAATTGAGTTCCCCATTCTTAGACCCAAAGGAATTGATACCCCACAGGAACTAGTCACAGAAGAACCGCAAATTGAAGGACTTTTGTTTGAAAATGGGCTATTAAAAGAGGAAGTACAAGCACTCTGAAAGGATCTAGAAAATTGGAAGGAAGTGTGCAGAAAACAGAGTGAAAGGAAACTGCACACATTAGTTGAGGCTACATACCAACTGGAAAGATCAATTCCTGCTGAGGCTGGAAATGAGGAAGAAAGAGTGGTCTATCCTGCATGTGGATAAATATTTGATGAGCCAGGTTACAAGGTCATAGTTTGTGCCTTTGCAACATAGTAGTCTGCACCTACAGCTGTGGAAGAACGGGGACAACCTGATTGGAAAGATGGTGAGACTCCCCAAGAGAAACCCCGGGAAAAGGAAGTTGTAGATGAGCAGGATGCTGTCACACAATAACCAGCATATTTGAATATTCCTATTGAAATTACCACCAGATTTGGGATAGAGGAACCAGAGGATGAGGTTATTCCTGATTTTGTTGAGGAATATTGCACTGTGACCCTTGAACCCTCTCATGACATAGAAATAATAGAAATGGAACCATAGCAGCAGAATAATGATGAGGAACCACAACATCAGAATAATGATAAGGTTGGACAGGATGCTGACACACAAGAACCAACATCCTTGAATGTTCTTATTCAAGTGGATGTCCAAATGAGGGAAGAAGAACCAGGGATTGAAGACATTTTGGAATTCAATGAAGAAATTTGCACTATGACTCCTGGATCGTATCATGACACTGAGATATTAGACATGGAATCACAACAACAGGGAGATGACGAAGTAAACCAGGATGTTGCTACATAAGAACCAACATCCTTGGAAATTTCAGTAGAGACTCTCGGGATGCAACAAGAAGCCAACCCCGAATTGGATATCATTCTTGATGTGAATTTAGGTGATGATGAACAAGCTTGAACACAATCCTCAGGTGATACTGAAATCCTTGAGGAACAACTTCATATTGAAGAAGACATACAATCCCAGCAGCATGAGGAAAAAGAAGAACAGGGTGTTGTCACACAAGAACCAACAACCTTACATTCCCATGTTGAAGTTGCAGCTAATAATCAGGTAGATAAGAAGATTAGAATTCAGGAGGAAGTTGTCCCGCAAGAACCAACATCCTCACAATTATCTACCGAAGTTTCCATAGGAGAACCCGAGAAAAAGGATGTTGTTACACAAGAACCAGCATCTACAGAAGTTGTTTCAGGAATACCGGTGGTTGAAGTTGTTGCAAAAGAAATTTTAGGAAGGGATGTTGTTACACAAGAACTAGCACCCCCAGAAGTAACTTCAGAAGTGCAAAATTTCCAATGTGACACATCGGGTGATAAGGTGTGGGCCAAACTCCCTCAAAATTTTATTAATCTAGATTCTGATAGGGAGGAGCATCCTAAAGAAGAAGAAATCCTGAAGCTTACAGAAGAACTCTCAATCCTGATAATGGAAGTAAGGAAGTGGAGGAGTCGGGTGGAAAGATACCAAGAAGGGATAGTTTCCCTCGTTGAACATAAAAAGACCATCAGGGGACTCGAGGAAAAATGGGCAAAAGAACTCATGACCCAGAAACTCCGTGAGGAGGAACTACAGAAGGAGTTGAGGGAGCTGAAAAGGTTCCAGTCTATGCAGGCGGAAAAAGACCAGATGTATGCTTTTTCTCAGGAATTATTGGGCACTAGGGTACCCTCCTCCTCTTACCCTCTCTTTTTATTTGAACAAATTATTTGGTTAAAATTAAGGGCTGTGAAAGAAGGGAGATCATATGAAATAGAAACCTTAGTGAAATTCTTGGAGACATTTCTGAGAAGTAATTTTGAGGACCAAAAGTTGATGTGTGAGCTGTATTTGCATGAGATGGCTTGTCCTTTGGACCTTCATTTGAATCCTGTTCCTTTTTCAGGCGATGTTTAGCTGATGGATTTTTCCTCTTTTGTGAGCAATCATGTTCAGTGGGAAAGGTATTTCCAAAAAATTTCTCACAATGAAGCCCACTCTAATCTGTGGATCCGAAGTGAACCTCAAAATCCTCGTCTTCTCCTTGCTCGACATCAGAGTCTACTCTCATGCCCCATCCAAACTCAACATATAATGGAACTCCAGGAAGGGGTTATTTCTACTTGTACCAACCAGATTTCCATACATCAACAAACAACTTTGGAAGATAGTAAGCACAGATGGCAGGTTGCCTCTCCAACCCTTAGAAATAAGGACCCCTACTATTATATAAATTTTGAATAAGAGCTTTCCAGGATTGAGGGTTATGTTGGATGCATAAGGGAATGTTGGGTTAATTGGCTGGGACTAAAATTTAAATTTCCTCTCATCTGGTGGCCAACAAAACTGTACAGGGAGGATTTCTCATTAACCAGGGCAGAAGAGCAGAAATGTTGGAGATATTGGGTTGTCCATAAGGGGTTTATAGAAAAAGAAGGAACATCTGAATTCCCCTATAACTTTTCTTCTCTCCATGAACAAAGCATAGTGCAAGATTCAGATTCAGAATAATGGAGGTTGTTGCACGAGGACATGCAACAGGACAGTTGGGGGGAGATGTTGGGCCCAAAAATGGCCCCTTTTTTACCATCCTTATCCACCTCTTTTTTCCTTATCCTACCCTATTGTGCATGCTAAACAGATGTTTTTCCCTCACTCTGCCCCTCAAGTCACAAATGTATGGTTAATCATTGTATTATTTTATTAATGCTTAGGATTATGGTAATCAAGGCTCTATACCTTAAGATATGCTAACATATGATGGTTTATAAAGGTATTTCGAGATATAGAGAATGCAGGTGTAGCGGGTCGAACATGCTAAGGGAAGGATGGACATTCGTTGCTAAAGTTGATCGCCTTCCATCCCACTTTTTCCCAAAGAATGCAGCCCCAGTGTATCATTCCATACGAGCTGTACAAGGGTAGCTACAACAGATTGTGTTAGATTTGGGGGCGACACTGTGTCGGTGCTCAAAAGTAGTTGTAATCTATGGGATACCTACTCAATCAATCAAGATCATTAATTCTGGGTCAATTAATAGCTTCCCTATATTTTCTACTCTCATCCTGCCATGCCTATAACAGTTATTGTAATTGAGGCAACCTGAAGATCAGAGATCTTCATGGCTTCCCAATAATAGGGACGGGACGTTACGATTGAAATTGTATAAATATGGGGAGCTATTATGATCCAGGGGTTGAACCCTTAACCAATTTATTGTATTAGCTATGACTGAGGTTGCGTGATTTATTTTACCTTTTTAATACAAGGAGTTACTTCAGATCTCAGTGTTTTAACATGCGTTACTTCCAGCATCTCTGTGTGAAGGCTGGGCCCGCCTTCCCATAGGGATTGTTGAGTTAAATTAGGAAATTATAATTATTATGTCATGTGTTGTTGTGATAATTTCATTTCCTCATAGTAAGCTACAGTAGTTGTTGATTTACAATGTGTTATTAATTACATCTCTTGGAAAGCTATAGTGGTATGGTGTTATAGTCGACTGCATAGGTAATTGTTCCTTATGCAACTGTGTGGTAGCTACAATAGCCTTGTTCATCCCTAGATCTTCCAATTGTTGTTTCTATATATTCTTGCAATTTGTTCCCTTGCTTTTGTAGTTGTAGAATTTCAATCCTATACTTTGAATTTCTAGAATAGCTGAACTCAATTCATGTTTTCTAGATTTCTGGAATAATTAGATCAAGAGAGTTGGATGAATCATTAGATGGTTTGGTAAACAGGATTTCATTTTCTGCAAAAGTAATATAGATGTGATTTCTTGAATCTTTCAATTCTAAATCAAGAACAATAAAAGGTAATTGTGATTGTATCTTTTAGAAAAGTAAATTAGATTAAGTGGATCCTTGGGATGAGCGTAGCTGAGCAAAGAATAGGATTGTTTACTTACAACAACTCAGTGTTTAAGCATATATAGTGCATGTTATCCTTGAAATAAAATACTTCCCTAGGTTTATAATAAATATTGAACATTCCGTATGTTAGTTGTAATTAGCTTGCATATCAGATGCCCAACACCTACTAACTTCATTTCCATGAGTTAGCAGTGCGGTGGGCTTTGCATCCGCCACAAAGTGGGAGAACTCATAGGCTTTTGCATGATGGTTTGCAAGGACTTTAGCAATGTGTTTCCTGGATGCAAGTTCCATTATATCAACATCATTAGGGCTGAAAGATACTCTCTAAGGCACTCTTGTATGTGTCATTTGATATACACTAAGGAGATTTGATGCCAAAGATAGTACATACAAAACATTTGAAAAATAGCCATTCTCAAGATTAATCGTATGTTGTCCTTCTGAAATGAAGGTGGAGTCATCTCCCATGTGGATGGGGATGGATTTGCCGGTCTCTAAGGATGAAAAGGAGTCTTTTTCAACCATCATGTGGTTTGAAGCTCCAGAATCAATCAAGAGTGCTTTGGACTTCAAAGTGCTTTCCATGAGGGCATGACCTTTTTCATGCTGTGGTTCCCAATCTTGCTAATCTCTCCTCCGAAAGCTTTCTAGAAGATTGATGTGATTTCTCTCAAGGAGAGAGGTAGCTTCATCAAGCTTCTTCTTCATGCAGGCATGTTCAGGGTCGAATCCCTTCCCGCAATATGAACACTTGACTTTTTCCTTTCCATGATGCCCTTTCCCTTTGTTCTTCTTTGAGCCGGAAGACTCATCATGCTGCTAGTTTTCAACTTTAGTTTTAGGAGCTTCGAATTTAGTTTTTGGGTTCTTTTGCTGCTTTCCTTTACCCTTTATATCTTTGGGCCTCGAGACATGGAGAGCTTGATCATGGGAGGATCTAATGATCCCCATCTGGACAAACTTATCATGTTCACTTGTTAGGGACTCAATGAAGGCATTGAGTGTAGGCATCTTCTGATCAAGGGGTTGTGAGCTTCCTCGCACAAAATGTAGAGACAAAAACTGAATAATTAGCTCCAATTTTGGAGAGTATGGTGAGTATGAGCTGATCATCCTCCTTCGCCACTTTGCATTGCTTCAACAATAAGACAATGTGCTTGAACTTTGTGAAAAATTTATTCAAGGTCTCGAAATTGGAAGGCTGGAGAGACATCAATTCATTTTTGAGCTGGTAAACTCTAAAATCATCCTGCTTTCCATACAGGGCCTCCAATTTGTCCCAAATTTCCTTTGGAGTCTTCAATCTCGAAAGATGGAAAAGAAGATCCCAGGAAACAGAGAGGCACAAGAATCTGAATGCTTCATCCTTCTTGTTCAAGAATCTAGACTTGTCTATTGCAGAACTAGGCTCTTCTTTAGTGTCCATGGTGACCCTATAAAGTCCTATGGAGTGTAGCTGGATATCCATATCTCCTTTCCATGAGTGGAAATTAAACGGACTCAAAATATCTATGGAAGAAGCCATCTAAATCTGCTAGAGCGAATACTTTCACCTGTCAAAAACCTGAAAATCACAACAAAAGGGCCAATGTAAGGTCAGGCAGCCTGCACATTTTAGTATTTCATCACACCCAACATAGTCAATCAAGCAAAATTGATCAATAAGTTCTTTACTTAGGGTATTAAGTGGTAAGCCTTGGCTTTTGGTGCAGTGCTAGATTTTTGAGCTATTGCTCAATTTTCATGCAAGATCTGTCAAAAACCTTGTTTTTGAGAGATCTGAGCTTCCTCCCGCCGTGAGATTTGATACCATATTAATATGTCACAGTAATCTAGGGACTAAACACAAGTCTCATCAAATATTAATAACAATAAGTCATGAAAATGGTGTAATTGTGCTACAAAATGAGTAGTCGCTCTATATATTCACACAAAGAATGAGCAATACAATACAAGTTCATGCTACAAGCATGAATGACAAAGAAATTCGAATTCCCAAGGAGGTCATTCGAATTGAATGAGTGATTCTAGCTTAACTGAAGGTAAGCCATAGTCAACACTCAAGTTAACCACTGATCAAAACCCTAATTGACTTAATTGAGACCTAACTAAATTCGGAGTGCAATAAATGATTGAGTCTAACTAAAAGTAGATCAGACACATGTCACAGCAATCTAACCAACAAGTGGTAGCACATCAATGACTCCAATGAACCCTGATGAGGTTAACTGAAGTGTAACTGAACATCAGAAGTGGTTGGAGGGGCCTCTGTTGACTCCAGTTCATTAAATAATAAATTTAATGGAGGGTTCCTTCACTACTCTATTTAACTGATTGTAACCATCAGTTAGCAATATGGGGCATTAATGACACTCAAATCACCCCCGGAGTTCTCTAGTTAGCCTCCCCAAATGTAGGAGAATGCTAAGTTAGCCTCTTTGCATGAAGGTAGGAATGGGTGTGATCTAGCTGATGTCATCTAGTGCTCCTCTGATGTCAATTAAGTCAATGATACTTAGGATAATGGTTTAACTAGGCCAAATTGACCAAAATGAGTGTGTAAGGTGGTAAATGTCTCCAGCAATTGGTTACCCTTTTGGTCTGACAAGTGTACTAAAAGCACATCCACCAATTGGGTGGGATTGGACAAAGTGGTAGCTTGTCCAGTCGCAAACTGATTAATCGAAAAATTCCTCATTTGATTTGCAACTTGGTCTTCGAATTTAGTACTTGTAGAGCCAACAATTCCATCAGCATGTGGCCCAGGTTTAAACTTAAGCTCAAAGTTAGACCGCGAAGCATTAAGCATAATCTCATACAAGAACCAAAATTGAGCGTAAACCAATTCTAGTTGTTGAGCTCGAAATATAGCTTGTTCCTCATTCATGAATCCGAATGTGGAAACATCCATCATGATATATGGCAATAATGACTTAAGGAACCATTGCAATAGAAACTCAGGTGAAATGTTGGCCTTGATCAACCTCTTTTGTCTACACAACTCTTGAATATGATAAAAAATATGTGTGGCTTTGTCTTACCAAAATGTCGGCAAGAGTTCGGTACCAACATCGTAACATACTGGTAACTGAAAGTGGTTCAATAATTTCATGGCTAGAGTCATTAAAGGTTTGATATGTGCCCCCAAGAAACTCTATATACCATTTCGCCGCAGGTCCCGTGAAGGTGCATTGAAATAGTCGTAAGCGAAATGAGTCATGATTCAAAGAATTGGAAGAGAAACATAGGTGGAGAGTGGTAACATTCTCTCCAAGGTCCTTGCCATTCTTACCTTCAGATTTTGGAATGTCAAAAGGAAGCTTAGCGGGAACAACCAGCCACATCAAATCATGAGAACCTGGATCGTTGGTCAACTTCGACAAGTCGGGAAGATTCAAAGTAGCTATGAAAGGGATCCTATGTGTTTCCATTTGGTTCCATGGTCCCTGATAGGATTGATTCATATAGGGTTGATTGTTTTAAATACTGTGGCCTTAGCCAGTCGGATAGTAACCTCCTCTTACTTGACCCATAAAAGGATACATGGGGATATTATAATTAGGAACACCTTGAGACTGGGGTGCTACATAGCCATAATTATAAGATTGATAAAAGGGTTTTCCCCCAGACATATAAGGAGTTACATAACCTCTCAACACATCAATACCAAGAAGTCAAGGAACAACATGGCTAGAAGCAGTACTCTATCCTAAAGGACTGTGCAGGCTGTAAGGAGAGTGTGTCAAAAGAAACACATTCGAAGGAATAGGTGCAGAAGCAAATGGAAGATATGATAGAATATATGATGTACCTACAATTTTCACACATATAGGGTCATCTACGAGCAAAGGGTTCCCAGTATTATGCCTGGATGAGGGTTATGGAAATCCTCCAAAAAAGGGTGCAGAAGGTGCAATATGACCACTACCAAACTGATCAGTATTGAAAGGGATAGTAGTGCTCCCAGGAACACCACTAGGACCAACACCAAGATCGATGGAATATGATGGAAAACTATCAGTTATATCTTGCATGCCAAATATAAAAGGCCCGGTGCTAGAACGAATATGGTGAGTCTCACCACTCGGCCAATGTGAGAAATACCTCCCATAAACAATTGCAAAATCTGGCATATGGGGTCGTGAATTGAAAGAATTGCCTCCCCCCATGAGGTTCGGTTCCAACTAGAGTCTCAAGTCTGTTGAATGTCACATTCCCCATTCCAGAGGATGGAGAAGGAGGGACCTCCAGCGTCTCAGATGTATGACTCATGATGAGACCGCTGTAGGGATCAAGGTGTGTATGAATATGCCTAGAACTTCTAGTCCTCTTTCGAGGAGTAGTATATCCGCAATACAAAATACCTTATAGACGACGAGAACGATTGGGTGTTGGGCCTCACTCCACGATGACTCCAAAAAAAACAAAGAGCAATCTAGCTCACAAAGAGAACACTCTTATGAAAATATAAGCTAAGTGCAAGCAAGCCAATAGGGAGGATAAATAAGCTCCGGAATGTAGCAGGTATGATTTGCCTAGGAGAGGCTTGAAACTACCATACACTACAAGTGGAGGTGTGTAACCAATTATAGCGGCCTTCAGCTTCAACACGTAAAGCGACTTTGTTTTCTGACCTTTACCTCGCCAGGACAATCACAGAATAACCTATGCAAGTACTCCCTCTGATACCTAGGTAACGAAACTAAGGAAACCCAAATATAACCAATGCTCAGGCGAAAATTTGCATGAGGGATCTACCTTATGGGAAGGGTAACAAAGCCCAAAGCTCGAAAGCACCGAAGGTACCTCAAAAGGCCCCAGATATGAATAAGATACTGGAAGTATATCCAGCACTGCACAGAGAGTGACAAGGGGCTATCCCCACCACAAACGTGTACGCTACCTCATGCTTAAATCCTTTGTAAGAGGAGCCTCCTAAGAACACTAATTATACCAAGGATTTCACTCTCTCACCTGGACATACACCTACTTGTTTTTTATTAGTCTTGGTTAAATTTACTCACAAAACCCTATCTCAATACTCTAAAACCTAAGCTTGTTTATGCACCACTATCAAATAAAAAGTGTAATTCATTTTAAATTAAGCGTTTATTTTAAAGGATATGATTACTCAAAGGAAATGGTCATGCAACTAGTGATGTTATGACTCAACAAATGAAGTAAATACGCACACCTAACAAACAATGCCAAGTGCAAGTTGTCTTTAATGGTGAAAATAGGGTATCCCACTACATGAGATGCATAAATTCTCCTTCAAATGTCAATGAAACATTTCCTATATGAAATCCTAACTACTATACAACCAAGTAAAACCTAATGCAAGCACTAATTCCATGCAAATCCATCATGCATAAACATGCCAAAACAAAATATTTTTTTATTTTTGTAATAAATGATATGTAAATGCAGTAAAAGAAAGACTCTGCAACTCTCAGACCCTACAACAAGTATCAGACAAAATCCAAGAAAGACACTAGGATAAAAGGGTCTAATGCACTAATACCAAAACAAAAAGAAGAAAGATGACAAGAATGACTTTTACCTAAAAAGAAAAGCAAAAAGGTCTCTAGGGCAGTAAACAGACATCAAAGGCATCTAAGAGACTCGGGAACAATCAAAACCCACCCAACATCTCTCAAACATCAAAGTCACACTCAAAAGAGAGGCATACGCAACTATTCACAGTAAAACTGCATGTATACACAATTGTTTAAGGAAAACTCGTGTGTATACTCGACTGATACAACTATTAACCGCGTACAACAAGAGAATGGGGTAAAATGATAGGCTAAGACTCAAATTACTTAAACAAGACACGAATGGGATAGCATACTTCTGAAGACAACACAGAAACATAGAGAAACAGAGATCAATTCAAGCACATTGTGCAGCCAAACCCCAAAGAAAAACAAGGAACCTCCCCAACGGAGTCTCCAATTATGTTACGGAGGGAAACTTCCTATGGCTTGGGGTAGACCACAACAGATTGAATGACATAAGAAATCAATCTACTTCAATATGAAAGAGATATAAATGCCACTAACACTAAGGTATACATGACATACCTTATTCTGGGCGTTTGTAGTAGATCCCCATTGAGCTTTTAAATCACGCTTGTACCTAAAATTCATCATCAACAACAACTAACAAATAAAGCATGATATATGTTAAGTGCTAGGCCTACTCTAGTAGGTATAAATCCAACATGTATAATCAAATACAACTACATCCATGGATAAGAATATTCATAGTCATACACATGTAATGGACGAGAATATATATTTCTATTAATAATAAATAGAGATAAGAGTGAGAAAATATGTCAAAACCTCGTCGAAAGGGAGAAACCAAGTCCTCCACCTGGGCCTCCGCCACTTAAATCATCCATCTCAATGACAAGCTCACAAAACAATGGCAAGCTTGGGAAGAGAAGCAATGCGGGCTCAAAAGGACAAAGGGATGGAGACTCAAGCATAGATGAATGAGGTAACAATGAACTATAGTTTCCTTGCTCTCAAATTTTCTCCTCTTTTAATGCATCCAAGAGGCTCAATATATAGCCCTTCAATAGGCAATGAAGGGTCGAGTTGGAGCGTTTCCATGCATATGGAAGGCCTAAAAACTAATGAGAACTTAAAAACTAATTATAGATTATGAAAAGTAAGAAGAAATTACAAAACACAACCACTCAATTTACTATAAAGATTTGAGAATCCCCAAAAAAAATACAAAACCAAAAAAGAGAGTATATAGTAGGTTGAGTATGATGGAAATAAAATAATTTTAATTTTTATGGCTATCCTCTTTGGGCTCTAGGTCTCACAAAGTATTCTCTGAAAAAAAAACTAAAGATTTCAAAAGTTCTTAAAAGAGGAACTAGTTGTTCAAATACAAACCCCTTGCTCTATCATGTTGCTCAAAAGCATATACTTAAAATTTGAAGAGGAAGATAAGTTAGATGCATCACTAGAATTCAATGCTTTTACTAAAGAGAATAATAAATACTTTGCATTGCAACACACATTCCTAATTTTGAAGCAACACATAAGCTAGATCTGTCACTTGCATTCAATCAATTTACAAAAGAGAATAATAAAGAAGTTGCAACACTCGTACTTAATATTTGAACAAGAAAATAAGCTAGATGCATCACCAACATTCAATACCTTTACAAAATAGAATAATAAAGAAGTTACCCTCTTAAAAAGATGCAATTCTAGCAAAATTGAGAGTATAGTGATTGCTTTCATAAAATTATGAAATAAATGAATACATACAAAAAAAATTACATTGTCATTCCAAGATCACTTGACATACTCTAGTATAAAAAAATGTAAATATGGAAGAACCTCTATGCTTTGCAAACAAAGAGAAATTAACAACCAAAACGTGGATGATACATTGTCAAAAATACTAAGAAATTAAAAAACAAAGCCACTAAATTTACTATGAAGAATTAAGTATCCCAAAATCTATAGAATTACATCAAAAATCTTTTAGAACCTGAAAAAAAAAAACATATACAATAAGTTGAATATGGTGGAAATAAAAAACAACAAAACTATAATTGTAAATTTTGAAAATTCGAAAGTCCATAAATCAGACATGTTCTTCTCTCATCATATTTAAAAATATTCTGTTTTACTTTTATTATATAAGAATAAAATGTTTTAAAACATCAAAATGGCAATATATATATATATATATAATTGTTTTAAAATCAAAATGGAAAAAAAAGTTTATTTACATATATAAACTTTTTTTCATTTTGATATTTTAAAACATTTTACTCTTTCTTTTATATATATACAAGGTTGAATATACTAGTAATAAAAAACATTTAGACTGTAAATGTAAATTTACAGAATTCTAAAACTATTTAAATTTTATACAGTTTTCTTTTAAATATAACATTAAAAGAATAACAGGGAGGCAGACAAGGCCTGGCATTGGAAGGAGGGTCTACTATTGATGTTGGGTTGGTTGACACTTTTTTGGACTCTGTTTTTTTTCTGGGTGGATGCTTTATACTTACAGTTTGCAACTATGGACATACAGATGATCTTTGGCACTGCTGGTTTTATTTTTCTGATATGCTAAAAATATTTTGAACAGTTTTATGATTACAGTGGAGGCATATCTCATGCTTCTGAATTTACATGTAAACATATCAGGTTTTTTTATTGTGAAACTTTGTTTTGGCAACAATTCCCTCTTTATTTGTTTGGACCTATATGGTTTACTGAATACACAATGCTGTGTATCTACAAAATGTAATTTTGTTCTCCAAAGATGAAATGAAATTATGCTTTTTTTTCCAGGAAAAAAAATACATAACTTTAAAACTTATATAAATAACCATGATTAACGTTACTAATATCAACTCCTTTTTCAAAGAGTAAAAAAAACTCATCAACATAAAATATCTCCAATTTAAACCTAAAAAACACTTAACAATACAAAATATCCAACTCATCAATATAACTATCCATTGGAATACAAAGATTTAACCAATAAAAATAAAGTACAATGACATTTACTTCAAACACTCTCCTAACTAAGAGTAAAGTATAATGACATTTACTCTAAGACTCAACCCAGTACGAGTGAAATATAATGACATAAAACCTCAAAGACTTCAACCAATAAAAGTAAAGTATACTGAGATTTACTCCAAAGACTCCACCAAATAAGAGTTAAGTATAATAACATAAAATAAAAACATATATGAAAGAAACTGTTTTCCAGTTTGACAAAATTCTAGCAAATACCACATGCTACTTAAAATTCATATAATCTGAAAGATGCCTTCTATATTTATGTCTCCACTAATATCACTTCCATGATAACCGCTGTCATTGTTCCACACTTGCATACCGTTCAAGATTCAGGAGCTGTAAAAAAATATAATCGAACTCAATTGACAAAAACGCAAAATAATATGATAAAAAAAAATGAAAACATGCAAAATAAAATACGAAATGAATTTTCAGGCATATCGCCTTACCTTTTGGGAGCTGCCAACTTATTAACAGCACCCGCATCCTTCCGCTCTTCCTTTGATGATGATCCTCCGTGCGTTCCATGGGTTCCTCCCATTTGAGTCGCACCCAGCTGCTTTTGGTAGTACTGCGTCCAGTCAAAATCCTCAAATTCATTCTGTGCCGGAATCCAAGGGTGGATGTCTGGATTCATTGGAACCCCAGAGAAATCTTGATTGATGCCAGAATATTGATCGAAGTATTTGTTAATCTGGTACTGCGTCCAGTCTAAATTGGCAAATTCACTCTCTGCCTGAATCTCATGCTGGATATCTGGATTCAATGGAACGTGAGGGAAACTAGATGCAGGATGATAATACTTCTGGGATGTCATTGTATTGTTGTGCACTCCTGTCTCCAATGGCAATGGCATTCCTGCCAAAAATGTATTTTGAGCTCCAGCTTGATCATAACCCTCGAATTCACTCCGTGCTGGAATCGTATTGTGGATGTCTGGATTCATTGGAATATCAGGAAAAGCTTGATTGAGTACGTCAGGTTGATGAAAGTATTGGCTCCCATAATTCTGCTCAGATGTCTCTCCTGGGACAATACGACCGTACTCATTCACTCTTAACTCCAATTCCATGCCTGCCAGCCATCTGTTGCGTTGCTGCTTTTCTCCCACCACACCTATTGAGCCATTGAACTGGCGGTGAGTTTGCTCATTCACTGGAGAGGGAAATTGATGGCATCCTCCATCTATTAACTCGCTACTTTTAAATTGATTAGCAGCTTTGACATCAGGTTGATGAAAGTATTGGCTCCCATAATTCTGCTGGGATGTCTCTCCTGGGACAATACGACCGTACTCATTCACTCTTAACTCCAATTCCATGCCTGCCAGCCATCTGTTGCTGGTGACTTGAATGCGTTCCTGGTTTTCTCCCACCATACCTATAGAGCCTGCATTGAACTGGCGGTGAGGATGAGGCTGCTCATTGACTGGGGAGGAAAATTGATGACATCCTCCATCTATTAATTCGCTACTTTGAAATTGATTAGCAGCTTTCAGCTCTTCCGGTATTGATTCTTGCAGAGGATGCCCAGCGACACTCTGATTACCTACAGAAGGACCAACTGCAAGTGGCTGTGGATTGTGGTTTGTTAAGAAAGATTGTTGTTGCGAAGAAGAGCTCGGCTCTAGGGCTCCAGCTCCAAGATGTCGGAAAGTTGGTGTCTGAAATTGCGCCGGTGAAGAAGTAGCAGGGATATTCACGGCTGATGATGAGTTGGACGTAATGTCTTTTACCGCGGCAATGCTCTTCAGCTTCTCCAACATAGGCCTTGTAACCCTTGATAAAAGCCAATTCAGGGTCTCCTTACCATTTTTAAACCCTAGATCTTTCGAAACGTCCACCAAAAGCTTAGTTTCGTTTGGTACAGACCAGTCTAGTGTTTCTGCGGGATTCAAGAGGCCCCGTTCTCTGGTGACACTTAATAAGAGATTGTCGCTGCCCAGTTCTACTAACGAATCAATGGTTTGTCCACCATTCTCATAGCCCTGGTCGTTTGTCAAATGTACCAAAGGTTTTGTCAAAGATGGTAATAACCAATGAAGTGCAGCTCCCTTAGACCTGATTCGCAAATTTTGAGTAAGACCACTTAGCGCCTTTTCACATTCGATCGGCACGTCCAGTCTCCAACGTTTATCTTTCTTTTTCTTCTGCTTTCGAGAGATCTGTTCAGAGTTTCCAGAGAGATGTTGTTCAGAGTTTTCAGAGAGATGTTCAGAGCTGCTTTCAGACGGTTCTTCTTCCTGGTTGTCCATAATAACTATGTGGAAGTTACAACTATGTGGAAGTTACAAGGATGATATGGTCGAACTGATAAAAGAATATCAAGAACTCTCCCAACACACAGCCTATACCCGAAGAACGCCTGAACACAAAGTATATATAAAAAAAAAGTTACAAGGATGATATGGTCGAACTGAGAAAACAATATCAGGAACTCTCCCAACACACAGACTACCCAAAGAAATCCTTAACACAAAGTATATTAAAAAAAAGCCTAGATCAAATAACATAGTTTCATGTTAATAACTAATAGCCGTTATAATACAGCATTGCATATGTGTAGACTTTTTAAAATAATATATGATAATTTTATTAATTATATTTAACCGTGAATTATGCAAAAATATATTATTGTTTCATTCCATTTTTATAGGATACTTGTATCTTCCATCAATTATATAAAATATTTTTCTTCTAACAAGTTATGAAGCAGTTATTGGAGGTGATTTAATAGGTTTTTATTTATTTTGATAAATAATATTATAATAGGTGATTTGTTAAATCTGTCTAGTTCATTCTGTTAATGTGTGGGTCTTAAGTGAGTTAGTTGGGAAGAGACACTCAAAAATTCCAGCCATCATAAGGGTGTGGTGACTTTGACAGTTATCTTAGCCAATGGCAGAAATGTTAGAGAT
Source organism: Pseudotsuga menziesii (assembly GCA_001517045.1). NCBI lineage: Eukaryota > Viridiplantae > Streptophyta > Pinopsida > Pinales > Pinaceae > Pseudotsuga > Pseudotsuga menziesii. Next base: position 827,242 of record LPNX010340246.1, on the reverse strand, counting down.
ACAGGATAATTATATAATATATTTTTCTTTCCATAATTATGATCTTTATTTTAAGAAAATTTTATTTTCATAAATAATGTTATAATATTATTAAAATAAAGTTGAGTGGTTTTTCTTAAAATCTTTCCATTTTTTATGTAAGAAAATTTAATTTTTTTTTAAACCGTTCCATTTGTATGTAATACATTTTTATTCATTTTCTTTTTTTACTTCCCTAGTGAGGTGCTCTATCCCTAGTATAGGGCACATGATTCCTAACACAATATAGAAAATATAAATATAATATATAACAAAAATCATGTCCTCCTAAAAGAAAAACTAAAAATTTATGGTCTAAACTAAAAAGTCATGTTTTTTTTATAATGTTCCCACAATTATATCCTGAAAACAAGGGATCAAATTTTTTTAAACATGTAAAAAATTTAAAATAAACAAATGTACATATCAAAAAATTGGATCCCCCTCTTTCCTTGGTAGATCCGAATTTAAGATGGATCTATGTTGGTTACCCATCCATTCCAAGTTGTGCCACATGGATTATAGTTCACCACATATATATATATATATATAAGATGGATCTATGTTGGTTACCCATCCATTCCAAGTTGTGCCACATGGATTATAGTTCACCACATATATATATATATATACGGAAAACGCGAATGTACCTAACCTAGATATATATTTCTCTATCAACCTATGGTCAATTTTCTTTTCATTTTTAAGCACCAACACAATTGTGGTTTCATGTGGGCCCAATCTTAACAAGAAAATAAAGAGGGACATTATCATCACTTTCCTAGTTGCACATATAAGCTCTCATTTCTAGGTAAATTTGATTTGTCATGCCATTTTTATGATGAACAAATATTGCAAAAGATAGTGTTGGTGTAACAACACCAAAATTGCATACTAAAACATTTTTTTAACATGTAAGGTCATTATGAACCCAAACTATTTTCACATAATAACCACTTTAAATCTTAATATCTCGACTAAGATTTCTGTAATAATGATTTTTATTATTTTGTTCTAGGATTTACAGATATCCAAGTTTTAAGCTAGCTTACTTGCTATTCAGTATTTTCACATGTTATGAATGCCTTGTAGAAGGTTATACTTGAATGCTTAACAACTTTAAAACTTTACTTACGAGCTCTAGATTGTAGACCGAGTTACTAGGTAACATAGGTATTACTGAGCCTATCGGCTAAAGCATATCCTACTTACAAATTTGCAGGTGTTGCGGTGAAGAGATTGATTCATGCATTGGCATCTAAGAGCCCTAAATATGGACCACAAAGGGACCTTAAACATGCTAAAGGGTTTTGACAAAAACACTAACACATCAAAATATGTAAGGTCACCTTACCATATACTAGCGCTGGGTTTTTAACATAAACATCATATGAAGATTATGTAAAAGGATTTGATGTTGCTAAAACTATGGTGATGTGGTTAATATTTTGTATTAAGTGGAGGTTGGTGAAATCTTTAAAGGCGACCAAGTCAAGGGTACTATTTTGCTTTCCAGCTCGATGAGGGTTTTACCCAAAATTGAGCCTTAGGGTTTTTGGCACTTTTGACTTTGTTTTGCATTGTGGGTTTGCGGGAGAGCTTAAGGCTCTCGGCCCCTTCATCGTTAGACTTTGCTGCTGCGTTGTTCGCCTTTGGGTTCACCAAGACAATGGTGTTGGATCCTTTCAAAATATTTTTTCATAACAAACAAGTTGTTACAGGTCTAATTCGTAACTCTTTTTCCCCACAGTCGCATCTTAACTACTATAATTTATTTCTTTATCAGATATTTGAAAACTAGTTTTAATTCTTAACTTATTGTTGGAAGGTAAACTTGTCGGTTCGTTCCACGTCGATGTTGGGTGCGCAGAGCTTGGGGTTTTAATAGCATTCAGGTCTCTAGTAAGACCTATGAGCCTCAAACCTTGGGCCTTTGGTGAAGTGAACCGTGTTCCTCCTACTTGGTCTGGCTTTGTTGGGAGTCCATACAAAAAATATTTGATATTATGGTAATTTTTCTACAGTTTTGCCACTATGGCGTTTAAATATGGAAACACTGGTTCTGAAGCCTGTGGTTAGATGATATGGTTTTTGTTTTACATTAAGTTACTCTTTACAGACCGTCAGTCTAGGGAAACATTAAGATGCAGTTCCAATGTGTAAATATGTTGTGGTTTTTTTATAATGTGAGATCTTACAATATTTTTGTTTATTTTAAACAACTGAAAGTTTAATGTAACAAGTTTTTGCCAGATTTTAAGGTCTGCATGACTCTTTTTTCTGTCCTATGCAATTTTTAGATTGCTTTCTACCTGTTTCACTATTACTTCGAGTTCTTTTTACAAGTTAGGCCCTAACATCAATCTGTCAACCAGATTACTCCATGAAATGGGAGTATTACATTTCCTACCATACCATATTTCAAAAGGACTAAGTTTAGCTAATTCTTGATAGTGATTGTTATATGCAAACTCGAGTAATGAAAATAATCTTCCCATTTCTTTGGATGATCTCTAACATACATTCGTAACATATCCTATAAAACTTGATTTACTCTTTATGTTTGTCCATCCGTTTGTGGATGATAAGCAGTACCGAAATGTGACTTAAATTTAGTTTAGTATCTAGTCCTTTAAAAAATAACTTTCCAAAATTACTAGGAAACTTAGGATCTCTATCAGAAATTATTACCTTAGGAATTGCATGCAAACAAAATATTTTTCCATAAAAATATCAACAATATTAGCATATTTATAAGTAGTTTTAACAGGTATAAACTGAGCTTCCTTTCTAAGTTTGTCTACCACTACCATTACATAAACATTTTTCTTTTGATTTTTAGGCAGTCATGTTATGAAATCAAGGCTAATTATTTTCCATTTCCAATATAGGATTGGAAATGGTTGCAAAAGACTTGTCGGGTGTCGATGCTCAACTTTAACTTGTTGGCATTCTATACACCTAGCTATATATTCATCTACTTCATTTTTCATATTAGGCCAAAGCTAATCTTTCCTTAGCATTGTTATCATCTTTTGATAACCCAAATGTCCTGAATAAGGCCTTTTATGTACTTCATTTAAAATCAGCAATTTAATTTCTAGTATATTAGTGTAAATATATTCTTTTTATATAGCATTAAGCTTTTTTCATTCAATCTGAAATCTATTTTTACATTTTCAAATTCATTTTATGTTACTTTTTTTTCTTAGATTTTGATATTCTTTATCCATTTTTACTCCATCTTCCAATTTATCATCCAATTTTGTTTTGTAGCGGCTAATGGCGGCTATAAAATTCATTCTTGCATTTCTGCTTAAGGCATCAACCACCTTATTTTCCTGTTCTTTTATATGTTTGATCTTGAAATTGTATTCGCTAAGGAAAGCTAACCATCTTGTTTGCCTTGCTTTCAGATTTTGTTGATCCAACAAGTATTGCAAGCTTATGTTATCAAACATTAATAAAAATATTCTACCGATTTGATGATGGCGCCACCTTTTTAAAGCATGCATTATGGCTTCCAACTCTAAATCGTAAGTGGCATAATTATTTTCATGTGTTTTTAACTTTCTTGACTCATATTCTATTATGTGAACTTCTTGTGTTAGTACTCCACCCAAAACCTCATTGCATGCATCACCGCACACAACAAAGTCCTTGTTTGGATCCATTATTTTTAAAATAGGTGCATTAGTTTAACAATTCCTTTAACTTATTAAAACTTTATTCACACTTTAGATCCCATACAAATATTTTTCCCTTTTTCTGTAAGGATGTTATGGGATTCACGATCTTCGAGAATCCTTCTATGAATTTCTGGTAATAACCTGTAATCCCCATGAACGATCATACATCCAATACATATTTAGGAACATGCCATTCCATTATTGGTTTTATCTTATCAGGATCTACTAATATCCATTCCTTGGATATCACATGACCTAGATACTGTATTTTATCTTTAAAGAATTCACATTAACTGAATTTAGAATATAGGTTATGTTCTCTTAGAACTTGTAATATTATCTGCAAATGTTCATCACGTTCTTCTTTTGTTTTTGAATAAATTATAATGTCATCTATGAATACGACTAAGACATTGCTCATTAAACACATAAAAGTTGTTGGAGCATTCGCTAGCCCAAATGGCATAACTACAAACTTATAATGGTTGTATCAGGTTTTGAATACAGTTTTAAAAGTATCTTATTCTTTAATTCTGACTTGATGATATCCAGATGTCAAGTCTATTTTTTAGAATATCGTTGCTCCGCATATTTGATCGAACAGATCATCTATGCAGGGCAATGGATATATGTTTTTAATTTTCATCTTGCTTAACTGATGGTAATCTATACATAAATGTAATGTGCCATCTTTATTTTTGTTAGAACATTAATCAAACTCATTAGTCCCTAATTACACTACTTAGTCAATTTTATTGCTCTTTAAGCTTTAATACACTATGTGGTGGACTAGGGGAGCTTAGTTGGACAAATGCCTAGTCAAATTGGTGATTTCACACCCACATGAGCATTCTAGATCATTCAACCAGCCACATATGTTTCCTCATCATTGTTGTTGCACTCTCATTCATTGAATGTGGACAGCTAGGTTGACTTGGCAAGCTAGAGTGGGATTTTGGCTTGATTTGGTGCATTAAATGTTGCATTGAGACTATAAACAACCTATATTTCCACACCCATGCTGTCCAAGGTGTAATCATTGACCCACGTCACTTCAGTCACATCCAGTCAACAATTTGTGGCTGTTTGGGCTGATTTGGGGCATGATTAGCCCACCTAGGGGAGTTTGATTCCATTTTGGCAATTTTGACTTGTATGCTCACAATTGGATTCCAAAGCCTCACAAAACTCCTATGTTGTAATATATACCTGATAATAACATGTTTCATGGTTAGACAGTTCAAAATTATCTTGTTTCTGCTCACATTGTGTGTATAATTTGCTTCTCAATTAATGGTTTTGTTAGTTTTTGCACCAAATTTGATTTGTGATATTCACTAATGCTCCTAGATTCTCCTTGTTAGAGCAGGGTCCCGTGGCTACAGAAGAAGCTACCAGTTTAGCGGATAGACAGTTTTGGCGGAGAGGAGGAGATAAGGTAAAGCTACGACGTCGTAGCATGTTTCTAGCTACATATCAGAGCTGGAAACCGTGACTGTTGGGACAGAAAAGTAAAGGAATACGATAGTACCTGAGCGGCTGAGAAGAGAGAGCTCACCCACTGCATTGAAGGCAGTGGCGAAGACAGGAGGGCTCAGCTACCCTCATAAAGGAAAAGGAGCAACGAGGTCGAGGTATTGAAGACGAAGGACAAAAGAAGGGAAGCGGTGCACAGTACCCATGGTCAGCGCCGGGAAGCATGGAAGACTGTAGAGAGCTGTGGTGTGATGGGAAACGGCTAACCCAAGTACAGATATGCTAACTGTCACTAGTTAGGGTTTTGGGTTACTGTTGGGACAGGACCACAATGTTGTAATGGCGAGACCTTCAGGCCGCCTATAAAGGGATGTATTTTGTATTGTAAAAGGGTTGGTTGGGCAATTAGCCAGTTAGTATTTTTAAGCCATTGAGCCATTTAGCTAGTTAGCTCATAGTCAGTTGTATTGTAGAAGCCAAGCTCTGGTTCTGTCCTTAGCTATAGTTATCTTACTGTAACCAGTAGTTGGCTCACTGAGCATGCATGTAACGATCCGCAGGGATCGACAGAGAGGGAAAGAGTATATTGTAAGAGAAGCAATATAGAGAAAGAGAAGAGATCTAAGAGAGAAGGGCTCCAGGCTGTGTACGGAGTTACCCAAAAGATCTCGAGCTGCATATGTGGTGCAGCAGAACTACGTTTACTTTCCCTGAGTTATAATAGAAACACAGTTCTGTGGATGTAACTTCCATCCTGGAGGTGAACCACGTTAAAATCGAGTGTTATGTGATTGATTCATGTGTTGTGTTTATTTGTTGCATCTATTAGTTATTATACGAACCTTGCTTATAGTTTAATGTATGGGTGCGTTATTCAGTTGCAGCACTATAGAAGATAAATGCAAGTTGAAGTCTTTAAGTATTTTGTATAGGAGTTTATCTATGTTTCATCTCAGATAGTTAAGAGTCGCAGTGTTAAACAACCTTGCATGTTGAGTCCCATAAGTCGGACACGAGTAGCACTAAGTACGCTAAGCCGCAGCGGTAGGATATCACAGGGAGGCGATATCGCACCAGCAGAGGAGCGGTGGTGCGCTACGGTTGAGGATCTAGCGTAGGAGGGAGTTACGTGTTTCCCTAGGCACGGCGACGCGATAAGGGCTAGAGTCATCGCGAATAAGAGGAAGTTGCACATCACGGAGAGAGACCTAGCGGGCTAGGAAGAGCTACGAGACCCACATATAGGATGCAATAGAACCTAGTCCAAGACACTTGAGTCTTTGGCCAACCCATTAGAATCACTTCGCGTGAGACTTCAGGCCACTCTGCGATATGTTGCCGAAAGGGCCAGTGAGCTAGGGGTGTTGTTGGTTCAATACAGTAAACCCGGGTCTGCCCATGCAAACCAACACTCCTGTGGCTAGAATTTTGCACATGGTATTAGATCCTATTGGATATTTTTGAGTTGAAGATCAATTCAAAGTGATTTGAGTTGCATTTTTAGTGGAGTTCCAGATAAAATTGTGTTGGGTTTTTGCAGAACATTCGGCAATTTCTTCATCATCAGCACAGGAATAAATAGAGGCTACCCACATCATGCTAACAACCTTCAATTTATTTGATTGGAAGGAAGAGATGGTGATTCAGCTCAGAGCCAAAGGGCTTTACAGAGTTACCATGGGCACTAAGGTGGAACCAAATTCTGCTTTTGAGAAAGCCAAGTAATTCAACATATTGGATGAAGCATTTGGATTGTTGTGTCTAAGCATATTGAGATAGATATTGTTCCACATTCATAGTTTGAGAACAGCCAATGAGGTCTGGGTAAAACTAGAGACATTGTTTGGGAAAACTAATGAACTACGTGGTCACCATCTTGAGAATGAGCTTATTAGCTTGAGCCCAACGCACTATGACACTATCCAGGACTTCTTCACCAAGTTTAAGTCACTTGTGTTGTAGCTGAAGTAATGTGGCATTGAAAATAAAGAGGATTGATTGATCTTGTCTATACTTTCAAAGTTGGGGGTAGAGTTCTCAGTTTTTATGAGTACATTCCACTACGACAAGTTAACACTTCGAAACTGGAAAATTCCTAGTCTAGCAAACTTCATGGAGTCACTCACCCAGGAGAAAGAAAAGCTTGTAAGATGGGCACCATCAATACCAAGGAACAAGCACTAGCAGTGGGAGTTTCAAATTCCTCAAAGGTAAATCCCAAGTCCAAATATTTGAAGCTGCCAAAGAAGAAGAAAAACCCAAATCGAGTGATGCAAGTTCGAATACATCCAAGGAGAAGGACAAGAAGGGAAAAGAGAAGGAAAAATGCACCTGTTTCCATAAGGGATGGCATCCAGAGATATCATGCAGGAAAAATACCATTGATGCTATGGCTAAGCTGCTGGAGAAGAACAACATTCCAATCCCTGACAACATAAGGAAGAAGTATGGCAACTCCAGTTCAAATGAGAGCAAGGAGAAATTTCATGATTTGGTAGCAAATACCTCTAACTATTCATATTTTGTCATTAATTCAGGTGCTTCCAGGAACATGGTGACCAAGAGAGAGCTCTTCTCCTCCATGAGTTTGAATGATGGCCTAGTAGTTCGAATGGGGGATGATTCAGAACTCCATATCAAGGGGATTGGGAGGATTGATTTAGAGCATGGATACTTTAGTGATTTATTGAATGTACTAGACCTTGCAGCGAATTTTCTATTAATATATTAGATGACCCATACAGGAGAGCCAAAGAGAGTGACCTTCACTCCAGACATGGTAGAGATTACACAGATCTCAACAGACCAAGTCATTAGAATTGGGTATGCAGATCATCATGAGAGGATGTACAAGTCATTACAATTGGGTATGCACATACAAAACATATTTTTTCACAAATCAGTGAAAGGAATGACACCTTATAAGGCATGGTTTGGTCAAAATCCAAATGTCTCAAATTTCAGAATTTTTGGGACTAGAGCATGGGTAAGAATCCCCTCTGAAAAGAGGAAATCCTTGCAACCAAAAATCAAGGAGTGCATTATTTTGGGTATGGTGAATAAACCAAAGGTTACAAGCTCTTTTACACCTACACTTGCAACAAATTTGTTCAGAGAAGTGTGAAATTTGAAGAAGAGCCAATTCTTGATGCTTGCATCAGGGGAATGCTCCTCTCCTCAACCATTCAAAGATGTAAGTGATGATACATGCTCTATTTTTTCTGATATGTCTGATATAAATATTTTTGAACATGATATTTCTCTAGGACCAAGTGGGTTGAAAAAATTGTACAAGCAGTAGGGGAATTGGCAGGCAATCCCCATGAGCCTAGGAAGACTAGATCACAAACTAGTAGAGATTCCTTTGCAAGTGATAGTGCTCTTGCTGAGCACTATTATATGCTGATTGGGTCTGATCCTCAAATATATCAGTAATATTGTAATGACCCTGGATGGAAATCAGCAATGGAAGATGAATTTCAGTCCCTCCAAGAGAACAATTTAAGATTAAAAAAAATGTACACATCAAAAAATTGGATCCCTCTCTCTCCTTAGTAGATCTGAATTTAAGATGGATCTATGTTGATTACCCATCCATTCCAAGCTATTCCACATGGATTATAGTTCACCACATCATTATATATATATAAGGAAAACATGAATGTACCTAACCTAGATCTATATTTCTTTATCAACCTATGGTCAATTGTCTTTTCATTTTTCAGTGCCAACACAATTGTGGTTTCATGTGGGACCAATATTAACAAGAAAATAAAGAGGGACATTATCATCACTTTCCTAGTTGCACATATAAGCTCTCATTTCTAGGTAAATTTGATTTGTCATGCCATTTTTATGATGAACAAATATTGCAAAAGATAGTGTTGGTGTAACAACACCAAAATTCCATACTAAAACATTTTTTTAACATGTAAGGTCATTATGAGACCAAACTATTTTCACCTAATAACCACTTTAAATTTTAATATCTTGACTAAAATTTCTGTAATAATGATTTTTATTATTTTGTTCTAGGATTTACAAATTTCCAAGTTTTAAGCTAGCTTACTTGTTATTCGGTATTTTCACATGTTATGAATTCCTTGTTGAAGGTTATACTTGAAAGCTTAACAAATTTAAAACTTTACTTACCAGCTCTAGATTGTAGACCGGGTTACTAGGTAACATAGGTCTTACTTAGCCTATTTTCTAAAGCATATCCTACTTACAAATTTGCAGGTGTTGCAGTGAAGAGCTTGCTTCGTGCATTGGCATCTATGAGCCCTAAGTATGGACCACAAAGGGACCTTAAACATGCTAAAGGGTATTGACAAAAACACTAACACATCAAAATATGTGAGGTCACCTTACCATATACTAGCGCTAGGTTTTTAACATAAACATCATATGAAGATTATGTAAAAGGATTCGATGTTACTAGAACTATGGTGATGTAGTTAATATTTTTTATTAAGTGGAGGTTGGTCAAATATTTAAAAATGACCAAGTGAAGGGTACTATTGTGCTTTCCAGCTCGATGAGGGTTTTACCCAAAATCGAGCCTTAGGGTTTTTGGCACTTTTGAGTTTGTTTTGCGTTGTGGGTTTGGGGGAGAGCTTAAGGCTCTCGGCCCCTTCATCGTTAGACTCTGCTGCTGCGTTGTTCTCCTTTGGGTTCACCAAGACAATGGTGTTGGATCCTTTCAAAATATTTTTGCATAACAAACAAGTTGTTGCAGTTCTAATTAGTAACCCTTTTTCCTCACAGTCGCATCTTAAATACTGTAATTTATTTCTTTATCAGATATTTGAAAACTAGTTTTAATTCTTGACTTGTTGTTGGAAGGTAAATTTGTTGGTTCATTCCACGTCGATGTTGGGTGCGCAGAGCTTGGGGTTTTAATAGCATTCAGGGCTCTAGTAAGACCTATGAGCCTCAAACCTTAGGTCTTTGGTTAAGTGAACTACATTCCTCCTACTTGGTCTAGCTTTGTTGGGAGTCCATACAAAAATATTTGATATTATGATATTTTTTCTACATTTTTGCCACTATGGCATTTATAGATGGAAACACTGGTTCTGAAGCCTGCGGTTAGACAAGATGGTTTTTGTTTTACATTAAGTTTCTCTTTACAAACCATCGGTCTGGGGAAATGTTAATATGTAGTTCCAATGTGTAAATATGTTGTGGGTTTTTATAATGTGAGCTCTTACAGTATTTTTGTTTCTTTTAAACAATTGAAAGTTTAATGTAACAATTTTTTGCCAGAATTTACAAGCGTGCGACTTACTTCATTCTGGTTGCATTGTTATTACGGTTCTACCATGTGTATAATGTGTTATCCTTTGATTAATTCTCTGGTCTTAGTGGATCACAAGGAAATCATGGTTCAAATGCTATATAGCATAGATTGGTCTTTTGTTGTAAAATATTATGTCTTCATTTTTTTATTCAATTCTTATTCTATTTTAAAAAATTGTATATAGTATATAAAACTTGTACAACTCTTACTCTGAGCGTTGCTATACTCGTTCTTTGACTACTAGTCTGAACTTTGATAACTTTATGAGGAAATTGACTCGACTGCTGTGTGGTTTCCTTTGGGGTTTTTTTACTATATTTTCTAGTTATAAATTTGAAGGTCGTGAGGCCACTAGATTTCTAAATTCATTATTTTAGGGTACTACTCTGTCGAAGGTTAATATAGAATATTTTGTTTGACTATTGTGTTAGCTTTTAGCGTTTTTGGTAAACAAAATTAATGGGGAGGAAAAGATCCCTGCAGACTTCATTCTTGTGACCCAAGTACCTCTTCAACTCGCACCATTTGGAAATATAATTATTTATTTCTTAAGTCCTATTTTTCCCTTGTCAACGTCATGGGCTATTTTGATTTGTTTATTGTGTTTAATTTTCTGTTGACTTAGGATATTTAGCTGTAAGATTTAAAATGAGTTTTTTAAGCCTTCCAACTTTAAGTTTGGAATAATTACTATAAAGGTATTTTTACTCTACAACATTCGATCGTTGTTTTCTTACTACTTGTGTTTAGAAGAGATAATGTTTTATTTTTTTAATTACAGATACAATAGTTCTTCTTCAAATTTTTTAAAAGAGATGTTTTACCCTAAACCATTTTTGTAGAAGGATAGGACCTTTCGGTTGTGTGAGATTTGTAAAGGAATTTCAATCCTTTTGGTGAAAAACGTATTATGAGAGCTTTGTTTAAAGGGTTTGAACCCTCACTGGAAGCCTTTGTATTTTAATTTGTTTGAAATATTATGTTAAAGTAAACCCTAAATGAAACTTTGTTCGTCGTTTACTTAACAATAATGGTAAAATCTATAAACGTATATAAAAGGAAACTTAAGGGAAAGTCAATATTCATTATGAGATAATAAGAAACTATTTATGATATTATATATACATATATAGTTTTCTTTTAAATAAGAATTACAATAATCTACAATATTTCCATGAGAATTATGTAAAAAATGTAGCATTCATTATCTAATAATATACAGAATTAAGATATATCTAACCTATTCTAATTCAGAAATAATTTATAGTTTTAGGGAGACATTCAACATTCATAAATCCTTCAGATATAAAAAAAAACTCAAAGATAATAATCAAAGCATCTTAGAACCTTTTTAACTATAGAAGTGGACAAACAACCAAATAAGACCATTCCTCCCAACCGTCTCCTGAAAGCATCCGAAATCACTTGCTTTAGGACCCTGAGCCTATTCATTGAACCACTAGGAAGAAGATGTTGTCTATAAGCCTACACAGTATTCTTTGTAACTTAACAACCTCACTTGCAGACTTTACTCTCAGTAATTCACTTTAGTTATCCCCTCATCGAGTTCCTCTTGTGTGTCTAATGTTTTAGTTTCCAGCAAAATCAGAAGGCTCTAATCACTTACAATAGAATGTAGTGAGCATCCTCCTCATTTGATGGTATATATAATCTTTCCTAGGTATTTGGGTCATTTTTTCTATTAAATGAGCCACCTGCTTAGTTCCTCTTTTTAGGGAACATGACCACAATTTTAGGGATGTTTCCTCCTACAACAACTAGAAAGTGAATGCTAATGATGCCACTTGTCATTTTGTACTTCTGTAGTAGATCATTCCTCCTAGTGGGTCAGTGAACACCCTTCAATAGTCTTATTTGGATAGGTGTCTCCCTTTTTAATTATTTAAATAAATAAAATATTCAATTACAATCATATTTGACCACCCTTGGTCAACAACGTAAAAATTTACAATAACTTTTAAAGTAATTTTTTCTCAAAAATAAAAAAAAAAAATAGTTCTAGGTGGGTTACAAACACCCCCTCTTAAGTTCAACATCATCCGCGATGTTTCTTAAGTTTCTTCTGAGTCTTCTTGGAACAAAATTGGATATGTCTCCCGCAAATGACTCTCCAACTCTTAGGTTGCTTCATCTAGACTAAGGTGTTTCCATTAAACCTTTACTTATCCAATGGGGCGATTCCAGAGAAACATTTCTCTCTTGTCGATGATACAATCCGGTTCCAGCTGAAAATATCCTTCGTGTTCTACCTAAATAACATTCCAATTGATCACATGAGTAGCATCGTGCACATATTTTTTGAATATGGAAATATGAAATACGTTATGTGTTCTAAGATTAGGTGGAAAGCTAACTGATAAGCCACTGGTCCAACACTTGATAATATCGCAAATGGTCCACAATACCTAGGTGCTAATTTAGCACAAATCCCCAACTTAAAGGAGCTTTTTGGGGTTTTACCTTGACAAGCACATGCTCACCTACTTGGAATTATTTTCGAGTTCTTTTAAGGCCTGCATGACTCTTTTTTCTGTCATGTGCAATTTTCAGATTGCTTTATACCTATTCCACTATTACTTCTAGTTATTTTAACAAATCAGGCCCTAACATCAATTTGTCAACTAGATTACTCCATGAAATGGGAGTATTACATTTCCTACCATTCAGTATTTCAAAAGGACTAAGCTTATCTAAAGCTTGATAGTGATTGTTATATGCAAAATCGACTAAGTCAAAATAATCTTTCCATTTCTTTGGATGATCTCTTATTAATCTTGCACATTGATCTAGGAACAAATAATCAATCTCATTCAGAAATAATCAACAAATAACTCAGAAATGGTGTTAATCGGAACCAGAATGGTTTCCTCTCTGTATATTCAATAAACAATGAATAGTTACAATAACAATGTCAAGCAATAGCTTGAATCAATGAGAAATTTTAATACCTAAGGAGGTCATTCGAATTCAATGAGTGAGTGTAGCTTAACTGACTGTAAGCCATTGGTTCACACTCAGTTAACCACTTGACCAAAACCCCAATTGATTCATCAAACCCTAACTGAAGTTGGAGTGCAATAAATGACTAAATCTCAATTGAAAGAGATCAAACACATGTCATAGCAAGTCAACCATCAAGTGCTAGTGCTTCAATGACTTCAATGAACCCCGATGAGGTTAACTAAAGCTGAACTAATCATCAAAAGTTGGTGGAGGCGCCCCTGTTGACTCTAGATCATTAAATAATAATAAATAATCATTAAATAATATATTTAATGAGAGGAGGTGGCTTAACTAACTGGTTGAACTGATTGTAACCACCAGTTAGCAATTAGGTGCATTAATATCACTCAAATCACCCCCGGAGTGCTCCAGTTAGCCTCCTTGACTGTAGGAGAAGGCTAAGTTAGCCTTCTTGACTGTAGGTAGGTGTGGGTGTAACCGGATGATGTCAATTAATGCTCCACTGATGTTAATTAATGTCAATTATACTTAGGATAGTGGTTTAACTAGGCCAATTTGACCAAAAAGAGTGTGTATGGTGGTAAATGTCTCCAACATCTCTAACATACATCCATAACATATCCTATAAAACTTGATTTAATCTTTTTGTTTGTCCATCCATTTGTGGATGATAAATAGTACTAAAATTTAATTTAGTATCTAGTCCTTTAAACAATGACTTTCAAAAATTACTGGTAAACTTAGGATCTCTATAAAAAATTATTACGTTAGGAATTACATGCAAACAAAAGATTTCCTTCATAAACATATCAAGAATATTAGCAGCTTTATAAGTAGTTTTACCAGGTATAAAATGAGCTTCCTTTCTAAGTTTGTCTACCACTACCATTACATAAACATTTTTCTTTTGATTTTTAGGCAGTCCTTTTATGAAATCAAGGCTGATTATTTTCCATTTCCAATCTGGGATTGGAAACGGTTGCAAAAGACATATCGGGTGTCGATGCTCAGCTTTAACTTGCTGGCATTCTATACACCTAACTATATATTCAGCTACTTCATTTTTCATATTAAGCCAAAGCTCTTCTTTCCTTAGAATTGTTATCATCTTTTGATAACCTAGATGTCATGAATAAGGACTTTTATGTACTTCATTTAAAATCAACAATTTAATTTCTAGTATATTAGGTAAATATAGTCTTTTTATATAGCATTAAGCCTTTTTCATTCAATCTAAAATCTATTTTTACATTTTCAGATTCATTTTCTGTTACTTTTTTTCTTAGTTTTTGACATTCTTTATCCATTTTTACTCCATATTCCAATTTATCGTCCAATTTTGTTTTGTAGCTGCTAATGGAAGCTATAAAATTCATTCTTGCATTTCTTCTTAAGGCTTCAACCATCTTATTTTCCTTTTATTTTATATGTTTGATCTTGAAATCGTATTCACTAAGGAAAGCTAACCATCTTGTTTGCCTTGCGTTCTGATTTTGTTGATCAAACAAGTATTGCAAGCTCATGTTATTAAACATTAATAAAAATATTCTACCGATTTGATGATCGCACCACCTTTTTAAAGCATGTATTATGGATTCCAACTCTAAATCATAAGTGGCATAATTCTTTTCATGTGTTTTTAACTTTGTTGACTCATATTCTATTATGTGACCTTCTTGTGTTAGTACTCCACACAAACCCTCATTACATGCATCACCGCACACAACAAAGTCCTTGTTTAGATTCTTTATTTTTAAAATAGGTGCAGTAGTTAACAATTACTTTAACTTATTAAAACTTTCTTCATACTTTAGATCCCATACAAATATTTTTCCCTTTTTCTGTAAGGATGTTATGGGATTCACGATCTTCGAGAATCCTTCTATGAATTTATGGTAATAACCTGTAATCCCCATGAATGATCATACATCCAATACATATTTAGGAGCATGACATTCCATTATTGGTTTTATCTTATCAGGATCTACTGATATCCCTTCCTTGGATATCACATGACCTAGATATTGTATTTTATCTTTAAACAATTCACATTTACTAAATTTAGAATATAGGTTATGTTCTCTTAGAACTTGTAATATTATCTGCAAATGTTCATCACATTCTTCTTTTGTTTTTGAATAAATTAATATGTCATCTATGAATACGACTAAGACACTGCTCATTAAACACATAAAAGTTGTTGGAGCATTCGCTAGCCCAAATGGCATAACTACAAACTCATAATGGCCGTATTGGGTTCTGAATGCAGTTTTAAAAGTATCTTATTCTTTAATTCTGACTTGATAATATCCAGATGTCAAGTCTATTTTTGAGAATATTGTTGCTCCACATATTTGATCGAATAGATCATCAATGTGGGGCAATGGATATACGTTTTTAATTGTCATCTTGTTTACCTGACGGTAATCTATACATAAATGTAATGTTCCATATTTATTTTTGTTAGAACAGTAATCCAACTCATTAGTCCCTTATTACACTACTTAGTCAATTTTATTGCTTTTTAAGCTTTAATACACTATGTGGTGGACTAGGGGGGCTTAGTTGGACAAATGCCTAGTCAAATTGGCGATTTCACACCCACATGAGCATTCTGGATCATTCAACCAGCCACATGTGTGTCCTCGTCATTGCTGATGTGCTCTCATTCATTGAATGTGGACAGCCAGGTTGACCTGGAGCGCTAGAGTGGGATTTTGACCAATTTTGGCTTGATTTGGTGCATTAAATGTTGCATTGAGACTCTAAACAAACCATATTTACACACCCACACTGTCCAAGGTGTAATCATTGACCTACATCACTTCATCCACATCCATTCAGCAACTTGTGGTTGTTTGGGCTAATTTGGGGCATGATTGGCCCACCTAGGGGGGTTTGATGCCATTTTGGTAATTTTGACTTGTATGCTCACAATTGGATTCCAAAGCCTCACAAAAATCCTATGTTGTATTATATATTTGATAATAACATGTTTCATGGTTAGATAGTTCAAAATTATCTTGTTTCTGCTCACATTGTGTGTTTAAATTTGCTTCTCAATTGATGGTTTTTGTTAGTTTTTGCACCAAATTTGATTTTTGATATTCACTAACGCTCCTAGATTCTCCTGTGGTTAGAATTTCACACATGGTATCATATCCTATTGGATATTTTTGAGTTCCAGATCAATTCAAAGTGATTTCAGCTGCATTTTTAGTGGAGTTCCTGATAAAATTGAGTTGGGTTTCTGCAGAACATTCAGCAATTTCTTCATCATCAGCATAGGAATAAATGGAGGCTACCCACATCATGCTAAAAACCTTAAATTTCTTTGATTGGAAGGCAGAGATGGTGATTCAGCTGAGAGCCAAAGGGATTTACAGAGTTACCATGGGCACTGAGGTGGAACCAAATTCTACTTTTGAGAAAGCCAAGTAATTCAATAGATTGGATGAGGCATTTGGATTGTTGTGTCTGAGCATCTCGAGAGATATATTGTTCCACATTCACAGTTTGAAAACACCCAATGAGGTCTGGGTAAAACTAAAGACATTGTTCGGGAAAACTAATGAATTATGTGGTCACCATCTTGAGAATGAGCTTATTAGCTTGAGCCCAGTGCACTATGACACTATCCAGGAATTCTTCACCAAGTTTAAGTCACTTGTGTTGCAGCTAAAGTAATGTGGCATTGAAAATAAAGAGGACCGATTGATCTTGTCGATAATTTTGAAGTTGAGGGTAGAGTTCTCAGTTTTTGTGAGTACATTCCACTCTAGCAAGTTAACACTTCGAAACTGGCAAATTCATAGTTTATAAAACTTCATGGAGTCACTCACCTAGGAGAAAGACAATATTGTCCAAATGGGCACCATCAAGACCAAGGATCAAGCACTAGTAGTGGGAGTTTCGAAGTCCTCAAAGGGAAATCCCAAACCCAAAAATTTGAAGCTACCAGAGAAGAAGAAAAACCCAAATCTAGTGATGCAAGTTCAAATACTTCCAAGAAGAAGGACAAGAAGGGAAAAGAGAAGGAAAAATGCACCTATTTCCATAAGGAATGGCATCTAGAGAGATCATGCATGAAAAATACCATTGACACCATGGCTAAGTTGCTGGAGAAGAACAACATTCCAGTCCATGACAGCACAAGGAAGAAGGATGGAAACTCCAGTTCAAATGAGAGCAAGAAGAAATGTCATGATTTGGTAGCAAATACCTCTAACTCTTGATACTTTATCATTAATTTGGGTGCTTCCAGGAACATGGTGGCCAAGAGAGAGCTCTTCTCCTCCATGAGTTCGAATGCTGGTTGAACAGTTTGAATGGGGGATGATTTAGAACTCCATACCAAGGGGATTGGGAGGATTGATTTAGAGCATGGCTACTTTAGTGATGTATTGTATGTACTAGAACTTGCAGTGAATTTGCTGTCAGTATATCAAATGACCCATATAGGAGAGCCAAAGAGAGTGACCTTCACTCCAGACATAGTAGAGATTACAGAGTTCTCAACAAACCAAGTCATTGCAATTGGGTATGCAGATCATCATGAGAGGATGTACAAGTCATTAAAATTGGGTATGCACATACAAAACATATCCTTTCACAATTCAATAAAAGGAATGACACCTTACAAGGCATGGTTTGCTCAAAATCCAAATGTCTCAAATTTCAGAATTTTTGGGACTAGAGCATGGGATAGAATCCCCTCTGAAAAAGAGGAAATCCTTGCAACCGAAAAGCGAGGAGTGCATTTTTTTTGGGTTTGGTGAATAATCCAAAGGTTACAAGCTCGTTTACACCTACACTTGTAAGAAATTTGTTCACAGAAGTGTGAAATTTGAAGAAGAGCCTATTCCTAATTTCGAGCTTGCATCGGGGGAATGCTCTTCTCCTCAACCATTCAAAGATGTAAGTGATGATACATGCTCTATTTTTTATGATATGTCTGATATAAATTTTTTTGAACGTGATATTTCTCTCGGACCAAGTGGGTTGAGAAAATTGTACAAGCAGCAGGCGAATTGGCTGGAAACCCCCATGAGCCTAGGAAGACTAGATCACAAACTAGTAGAGATTCCTTTGCAAGTGATAGTGCTCTTGCTGAGCACTATTATATGCTGATTGGGTTTGGTCCTCAGATATATCTTCACTATTGTAATGACCCTATATGGAAATCAGCAATGTAAAATTAATTTCAGTCCCTCCAAGAGAACAATACATGGGAATTGGTTCCACTTCCTCCCAAGAGGAAGCTTGTTCAATGTAAATGGGTTTTTCAGAGAAAACTTGCTGCAGATGGTTCTGATATGAAACACAAGGAAATATTAGTTGCTAAGTTCTATTCTTAGGTAAATGGCATTGATTATACAGAGACCTTTGCACCGGTTGCAAAGATGGACTCAATTAGACTAGTTCTAGCGCTGGCAGCTAGTAAAATTTGGGAAGTTCACCACATGGATGTTAAGAGTGCTTTATTACATGGTGAGATACAGGAAGAGATATATATGCATCATATTTAAGGTTTCCAAGGGGATCATTCATTGGTATGTAGGTTTAAGAAATCATTGTATGGACTCAACCAAGCCCCCAGGGCTTGGTATGCAAAACTGGATGCTTTTTTGCTCTCTGTTGGTTTCACTAGATGAAAATCAGACCCTAATGTGTGTTTGAAGAAACATAATGGTATTTTTCATGTCATTTTTATTTATGTTGATGATCTCCTCATTATAGGTAGCTGCACCAATTCAATTGGCCAAATCAAGTCATCTTTGCATAGTGAATTTTCCATGACAAACCTAGGATTGCTAAGGCAATTTTCAGGCTTGTAAATTGAGAAAAAATAAAGGGGAATCAAGATGAATAAAAAAAAGTATGCTTCTGACCTGCTAAAATTTTTTAACATGGCTGAGTGTAATGCATCCAAGTCTCCCTTTCTTTCTGGTATTAAAATGCATGAATTTGGCAATTCTTCATTGGTGGATATTACACTCTACAAGCAACTAGTGGGCAGCTTCCTCTATCTCACTCACACAAGACCTAATTTGTATTATGTTGTAAGTGTGGAAGAAATAAATATGCACCAGCCACATGAGCTCCATTTAATAGCAGCAAAAATAATTCTTCAGTATGTTTAGGGAACCAATAATTTTGGGGTGCACTACACAACTAGTTCCTCACTTCAACTGGCTGGATTTTCTGATTCAGATTGGGCTGTAGATCCCACTAACAGGAAGTCAACTTCAGGTTTTATCTTTATGTTTTTTGAAGGTCCCATTTTCTGTTCAATTAAGAAACAACACACCATTTCACTTTCATCAGCAGAGGTCGAGTATAGGGCAACAGTCAATGCTGCTACACAGTGTGTGTGGCTGCAGGGAATTCTCCGGGAATTTGGTGTCACAATTGATTATCCAACCAACATTTGGGTGGACAATAAAAGTGCCATCAAAATATATACTAATCCAGTGTAGAGAAATAGGACAAAACATATTGAGATGCACATGCATTACATTCGGGGCTTAGTGCATGACAGGGTGATCTCACTGCAGTATTTCCCATCCACCGAGCAAACTGCTGATATTTTTACCAAGGCTTTCACAGAGAAGACCTTCACCTACCTGAGATATTTGCTTGGTGTGAGTGAAGGATGGTAATTTTCTATTATTTATTTCAGGTCCAGACCCATGTCCATTCTTGAGGGAAGGTTTTTTCCCATGAAGTTTTCCTTCTTTTCCTCGATTCATACGGACAAATAAATTCTAATTTTTGAATTATGTATTTGAGGTGACTTGAGCCGTTATTGCCAAGGCCTCCATAATTTTGTGAGATGTACTTAGTTGTTGGATTAAGGGAGGGTTTTAGAACATTAATCCAACTCATTAGTCCCTCATTACACTACTTAGTCAATTTTATTGATTTTTAAGCTTTAATACACTATGTGGTGGACTAGGGGGGCTTAGTTGGACAAATGCCTAATCAAATTGGGGATTTCACACCCACATGAGCATTCCATCTCATTCAAACAGCCACATGTGCTCCCTCATCATTGCCAGTGTGCTCTCATTCATTTAATGTGGACAACTAGGTTGACTTGGAGTGCTAGAGTGGGATTTTGGCCAATTTTGGCTTGATTTGGTGCATTAAATGTTGCATTGAGACTCTAGACCACCTAGATTTCCACACCCACACTTTCCAAGGTATAATCATTGACCCACATCACTTCAGAAATTTCCATTCAACAATTCATGGTTGTTTGGGATGATTTTGGGCATGATTGGCCTACTTAGGGGGGTTTGATGCCATTTTGGAAATTTTGACTTATATGCTCACAATTGGATTCGAAAGCATCTCAAAAATCCTATGTGGTATTATATACCTGATAATAACATGTTTCATGGTTATAAATTTTAAATTTATCATGTTTCTGTTCACATTGTTTGTGTAATTTACTTCTCAATTGATGGTTTTTTCTAGTTTTTGCTAGTTTTTGCACCAAATTTGATTTTTGAGCTTCAATAATTCTCCTAGATTCTCTTGTGGTTCAAATTTCTCATAATTTTTAACAAATAAGATAGGTGCTCCCCAAGGGGATGCACTTGGTCTTATGCAATTCTTATCTATCAGCTCTTGTAGTTGCAGTTTTAATTCATTAAGTTCTAATATGTTCATCCGATAAGGATCCTTTGAATTAAGTACAAATCCTGGTACTAATTCAATAGTAAAATCCAATTCTCTTTTTGAAGGTAATCCTAGAATCTCTTTCGGGAAAACATCTGAAAATTATTTTAAGATTGGAATATTATCCAATTTTAACTTACCTTCTTCATTCATGTGTTCATCAGTCATTACATGTACAACAAAAAATTTACAACCTTTCCGTACATACTTTTTCATTTGTAAAGATGAAATTTGTCTAACATAAACTTTTCTAGGTATCCCTTTGACTCTGACTATTTCTCATTTATCATTTAAGCATGTAAATGCTTTCTCAAAACAATTTAAAACTACTATGTGTTTTTCCAGCCAGTCCATACCTATTAGAACATCATATGACCCTAACGGTAAAAAATTCAATTTCACTTGAGTTTTGAATTGACTTATAAACATTTCACAATTTTCAACATAGCTAACTAAATTTCTTTTGGTTCTTGTAGCTAACTGAATCAACAAAGATTTTCATTTTTTTTCAAATGTAAATTACATCTTTCTGCTATACTAGGTGACATGTAGCTTAAAATAGCACCTGGGTCTATCAAAATAGAAATAGGCATGTTCTCTATCATACCTTCTATTTCCACCATGGATGTTTGGTGGTCAGCCTGTCGATTCTCCAAGGATGCATTAATTCTGGGCATTTCATTTGCTATGTCACCAACAGTTGCTTCCTTCTGGATTGTATGCACATTGCTGAAATTCCTCTTTATGTTTGGATAGTGATTTGCATAATGAGGTCCCTGACATTCCCATCATTTCAGAGGTTCTCTTTTTTCATTGTTTTTAACATAATTTTTAGATGTCTCTGCTTTTTGGTGCTGTAAAATTTTGTTGTGTCTTACCTTTAAAATATGTTCCTTGATAATTATTCTTAGAAAAATTTTGGGAATTGTTTCCGAAAGTTTTTTTGGGCTTGAAACCTTTCCTTCTCTGCTCAAAACTACTTGTTCTTTTTTTTTTCTAGTGAGGTATTCCTTCTTTCTTATTTTTGTTTTGTTCATAGCATAAATCAGCTTTCCTCATTGCCTCTTCAAGGGCTTTTAGATTATCAAATTCAATTTTCTCCTTGAAACTAAGAGGTAAACGACTCAAAAAACTCTGTATCTTAGGATTTTCGTTGATTATATAAGGTACATAGCGTAATAAGAATAAAATTTTACTACTTAGTTCCTTCATAGACATTGAACCTAGTATAAGATCATAAAACTCTTTAGCTCTTTCTTCATAATATTGTTCAAATAATAAAATTGTTTTGAAGTATTTCTTGAAAGTCCTCCAAGTTACAAATTTTTCTTTAATGTTTTTAACTCTCTTTGTATCCTGTCACCATATTTCAGACTTTTCGGATAAGTTATAGATAGCCATCCGAGCTTTCAGCCTATCTGAGAAGTTATAAATTTGAAAGTACTTTTTCATACCCGACAGCCATGCCTCAGATTCTTCACCCTTTTCCACCTCTCTGTTAAACATAGGGGGTTTTATCTTTTTAAATTCTCCTAAGATATCTTCATTGGGTTTATATTTCCTCTTTATAAGACTACTTTCGTTATCACTACATTCACTAGAATATTTATACTTTTCTTTGTGTGACCTTAATTTAATTCCTGAAGAAGATTTACTTTCATTATCATAAAATTTCAACTTCTTACCTTTACATTTGTATGATATTGTTCCAGACTCAGTTTCATGTTCTTTTCTTTTATCCTTTCCTCTGTTGTGTATTTTATCTAACAATATCTTACTCAGTTCTTCCCATGATCTTAAGATTCTTTCGTTATCTTTCTTTACAGTTTGTAATTCAGCTCTTAAATATTTTACAGTTTGAAGCAATTCAAATGGTTTATTATTTAATTCCACATATATATTATCTAAATTATTATGATGGGGCCCATCTTCTACAGATGCTTCTAATCCTTCCATTTACTGCAAAATAAAATTTTATATTTATGTGCATAAATAATTTTAAAACATAATCAGTATTTTCATTTTCCTATTTTATATGCGAGTTAAGCCAATCTCTAGGCCTAGTGTTTGTTAACTTGCTCTGATACCACGGGTAACAACACCAAAACTCCATACTAAAAAAAAATTAACATGTAAGGTCATTAGGTGACCAAACTATTTTCACCTAATAAACAGTTTAAATCTTAATATTTTGACTAAGATTTCTGTAATAATGATTTTTATTATTTCGTTCTAGGATTTACAGGTTTCCAAGTTTTAAGCTAACTTACTTGCTTTTCAATATTTTCACATGTTATGAATTCATTGTTGAAGGCTACACTTGTATTCTTAACGACTTTAAAACTTTTCTTACCATCTTTAGATTGTAGACTGGGTTACTAGTTAACGTAGGTCTTACTTAGCCTATTGGCTAAAGCATATCCTACTTACAAATTTGCAGGTGTCGCAGTGAAGAGCTTGCTTCATGCATTGACATATAAGAGCCCTAAGTATGGACCACAAAGGTACCTTAAACATGTTGAAGCGTTTTGACAAAAACACTAACACATTGAAATAAGTAAGGTCACCTTACCATATGCTAGCGCTAGCTTTTTAACATAAACATCATATGAAGATTATGTAAAAGAACTCAATGTTGCTATAACTATGGTGATATGGTTAATATTTTGTATTAAGTGGAGGTTGATTAAATATTTAAAGGCGACCACGTGAAGGGTACTATTGTGATTTCCAGCTGGATGAGGGGTTTCCCCAAAATCGATCCTTAGAGATTTTGGGACTTTTCACTTTATTTTGCGCTATGGGTTTGGGGGAGAGCCGAATGCTCTCAACCCCTTCATCGTTAGACTCCACTGCTGTGTTGTTCACCTTTGGGTCACCAAGCCAATGGTGTTGGCTCCTTTCAAAAGATTTTTGCATAAAAAAAAGTTGTTACAAGTCTAATTTGTAACTCATTTTCCCCACAGTCACAACTTAAATACTGTAATTTATTTATTTATCAAAGATTTGAAAACTAGTTTTAATTCTTAAGTTGTTGTTCGCAGGTAAACTTGTTGGTTCGTTCCAGGTCGATGTTGGGTGTGCAAAGCTTGGGTTCTTAATAGAGTTCGGGGATCTGGTAATACCTATGAGCCTCGAACATTAGGTCTTTGGTGAAGTGAACCGCGCTCCTCCTACTTGGTTTCGATTCCTTGGGAGTTCATATGAAAGTATTTGATATTATGGTAATTTTTCTACAATTTTTCCACTATGGCGTTTAGAGATGGAAACATTAGTTCTGAGGCCTATGGTTAGACGAGATAGTTTTTGTTTTACAATAAGCTCCTATTTACAGATTATAGGTCTGGTGAAACATTAAGATGTAGTTCCAATGTGTAAATATGCTGTGGTTTTTTATAATGTGAGCTCTTACAGTATTTTTGTTTGTTTTAAACAATTGAAAGTTTAATGTAACAATTTTTCACCAGGTTTACAATCCTATGACTTACTTCATTCTGGTTGTATTGTTATTATGGTTCTACCCTGTGTATAATGTCTTATCCTTTGATTAATTCTCTGGTCTTAGTGGATCTATAAGGAAATCGTGGCTCGAATGTTGTGTAGCATAGATTGGTCTTTCGTTGTAAAATATCATGTCTACATTTTTTTTATTTTAGTTCTTATTCTGTTTAAAAAAAATTATATCTGGTATATAAACTTGTACAACTCTTACTCTAAGCATTGCTATACTCATCCTTTGACTACTAGTCTGAACTTTGATCACTTTATGAGGAAATTGGTTCAACTGTTTTGTGGTTTCCTTTTGGGTTTTTTTCACTGTATTTTCTAGTTATCAATTTTAAGGTTGTGAGGCCACTGCATTTCTAAAATCATTATTATAGGGTACTGCTCTGTCGAAGGTTAAACTAGAATGTCATGTTTGATTGATGTGTGATATTTTAGTGTTTTTGGTAAACAAAACTAACAGGGAGGAAAAGATACCTGCATGCCTCGATTCAGTAACCCAAGTAACTCTTCAACTAGAATCATTTGAAAATATAATTATTTATTTCTTAAGTCTTGTTTTTCCCTTGCCTACATCGTGGGTTAGTTTGATTTGTTTAATGTGTTTCATTTTCTGTTGAATTAGGATATTTAGCTGTAAGATTTAAAATGGAATTTTTAAGCCTTCCGGATGTAAGTTTGGAATAATTACTATAAAGGGGTTTTTACCCTACAACATTCAATCTTTGTTTTTTTACTACTTGTGTTTAGAAGAGATAATGTTTTTTTTTAATTATAGATACAATAGTTTTTCTTCAAATTTGTTAAAAGAGATTTTTTAACCTAAACTATTTTTGTAGAAGGATAGGACCTTTTGGTTGTGTGAGATTTGTAAAGGAAATTCAAGCCTTTTGGCCAAAAACGTATTATGAGAGCTTTGTTTAAAGGGTTTGAACCTTGGCTAGAAGCCTTTGTATTTTAATTTGTATGAAATATTATGTTAAAGTAAACCCTAAATGAAAATTTGGTCATCGTTTACTTAACAATAATTTTGAAATCTATAAACGTATATAAAAGGAAACTGTAGGGAAATTCAATATTCATTATGATATAATAAGAAACTATTTGTGATATTATATATACATATATAGTTTTATTTTAAATAAGAATTACAATAATCTACAAGTTTTCCATGAGAATTCTATAAAAACTATAGCATTTGTTATCTTATAATATACAGAATTAAGATCTATGTAACCTATTCTAGTAAGACCTATGAGCACCAAAACTTGGGTCTTTGGTGAAGTGAACCATGTTCCTCCTACTTGGTATGGATTTGTTGGGAGTCCATATGAAAATATTTGATATTATGGTATTTTTTCTACAGTTTTTCCACTATGGCGTTTAGAGATGGAAACCCTGGTTCTGAAGCCTGTGGTTAGACGAGATGGTTTTTGTTTTACATTAAGTTCCTATTTACAGACCATGGGTCTGGAGAAACGTTAATATGTAGTTCCAACGTGTAAATATGTTGTGGGTTTTTTATAATGTGAGATCTTACAATATTTTTTTCTTTTAAACAATTGAAAGTTTAATGTAACATTTTTTTTCTAGGGTTTACAAGCATGCGACTTACTTCATTCTGGTTGCGTTGTTATTATGGTTCTACCCTGTGTATAACGTGTTATCCTTTGATTAATTCTCTGGTATTAGTGGATATATAAGGAAATCGTGGCTCGAATGCTATGTAGCATAGATCGGTCTTTCATTGTAAAATATTATGTCTGCATTTTTTGATGTCAATTCTTATTATGTTTAAAAAAATTGTATATAGTATATAAAAATTGTACAACTCTTACTCTGAGCATTTCTATACCCGTTCTTTGACTACTAGTCTAAAATTTGATAACTTTATGAGGAAATTGGCTCGACTGCTGTGTGGTTTCCTTTTGGGTTTTTTTTTACTTTATTTTCTAGTTATAAATTTTAAGGTCATGAGGCCACTGGATTTCTAAAATCATTATTTTAGCGTATTGCTATGTCGAAAGTTAATCTAGAAGATTTTGTTTGACTATTGTGTGAGATTTTAGCATTTTTGGAAAACAAAATTAACGGGGAGGAAAATATCCCTACAGGCTTCGATCCCATGACCCAAGAAACTCTTCAGCTGGCATCATTTGGAAATATAATTATTTATTTCTTAAGTCCTATTTTTCCCATTGTCAACATCGTGGGCTAGTTTTATTTGTTTACTGTGTTTAATTTTTTGTTGACTTAGGATATTTAGCTGTAAGATTTAAAATGGATTTTTTAAGCCTTCCAACTTTAAGTTTAGAATAATTACTATAAAGGTATTTTTACCCTAGAACATTCGATCTTTGTTTCCTTACTACTTGTGTCTAGAAGAGATAATTTTGTTTTTAAATTACATATACAATAGTTCTTCTTCAAATTTGTTAAAATAGATGTTTTACCCTAAACCAATTTTGTAGAAGGATAGGACCTTTCGACTGTGTGAGATTTGTAAAGGAATTTCAAGCCTTTCGGCCGAAAACGTATTATGAGAGATTTGTTTAAAGGGTTTGAACCCTCGTTGGAAGCCTTTGTATTTTAATTTGTTTGAAATATTATGTTAAAGTAAACCATTAATGAAACTTTTCTCGTCGTTTACTTAACAATAATTGTAAAATCTATAAACGTATATAAAATGAAACTTAAGGGAAAGTTAATATGCATTATGAGATAATAAGAAACTATTTATGATATTATATATACATATATAGTTTTCTTTTAAATAATAATTACAATAATCTACAAGTTTGCCATGAGAATTATGTAAAAACTGTAGCATTTGTTATCTGATAATATACAGAATTAAGATCTATCTAACCTATTCTAATTCAGAAATAATTAATAGTTTTAGGGAGACCTTCAGCATTCATAAACAATTCAGATATAAAACAAATTCAAAGATAATAGTCAAAGCATATTAGAACTTGTTTAACTATAGAAGTGGACAAACAACCAAAGAATATCGTTCCTCCCAACCTTCTCCTGAAAGCATCCAAAATCACTTGCTTTAGGACCCCTGAGCCTATTCAATGAACCACCAGGATGAAGATGTTGTGTAGAATCCTACACATTATTCTCCTTAACTTAGAAACCTCACTTGCAGACTTAACTCTCAACAAGTCACTTTAGCTATCCCCTCATTGAATTCCTCTTTTGTGCCTAAATTTTTCAGTTTCTAGCAAAATCACAAGGCTCCAATCACTTAGAATAGAATGTAGTGAGCCTCGTGCTCTTTTGATGGTATATGTAAGTTTTCATGGGTCTTTGGGTCAGTTTTGGAATTAAATGAGCCACTTGCTCAGTTTCTATTTTCAGGGAACATGACCACAATTTTAGGGATGTTGACTACTGCAATAGTTAGAAAGTGAATGCCAATGCTACCACTTGTTATTTTGGCCTTCTAGATCAGATCATTCCTCCTAGTGGGTCAATGAACACTCTTCAAAATTATTATTTGGATAGGTGTCTCCTCTTTTAATTATTTAAATAAATAAAATATTCAATTACAGTCATCTTTGACCACCCTTGGTTGACAACATAAAAATTTACTATAAATTTTAAAGTAATGTTTCTAAAAAATAAAATGTTTTTCAGTTCTAGGTGGGTTACAGTTGGTAAACTAAGTTTACGTATCAATTGGTCTTGAGGGTCAACTGATTTGATGGATGGACTGATACATATGGTCAATTGAGTTGATATATCAACTAATCTACATGGTTAACTAATTCGATCCAACTGAGATATGACCAAGTAGTCAACTAGGACTAGACATTAGGCAATGAGGCCAGTTGAGTATTGGGATGAATCAAACCTCCCACTTAGGAAACTTGTGTTCCAATTTGGTCAAAAGATACCACTTTCCTTGGGCTTGGAGTTGTCTTACTTTGGAAACCTAAAACAAGGGAATTTTTTTTCTCCTGGTGTGGTTTTCATGTTTTGTCATGTTTCCAATTAAATAATTTCCAAATAAGACTACTTGCAAATAATGTTTCACCAACCTACTACTTCCTTGGGTTGAGAAGGAGACATAAAATTTGTAATAAGTGGATATGGGACCCAAAAGGAATTTAGTTTATCATATTCACATTTAATTGGGTCAGATAAATGATAAACACTAAGAAAAAAATGTGGCATGGATTCATGGAGACACTTGGAAGCTTATGGAGCCTTTGGGGGACTAGATTTCTCACACACTTGGCATAATCTTCATCCAAATTTGAACACTTGGGTAATGTAACATTATTGGATGGTGATGTGGTGTCAAATATATTATAATGAGCCAAGTAATTTGAATTGGTAAAGGAGGATAAATCCCATGGAAGAGGAAGAGACTAGAAGACACTGTGTGCCACTTGGAAGGAGATTCATGCACTCTATGACAACAAATGATGGAATATTCTAAAAAAAGTATGACAAATTCAGACATGATTGCTGAAATATTACAAATATGAAATTATAGGGATAAAAATATCCACCAATAGGTCATATTTTGTAGTTAGAGGCATCCATTCAAATTGGGGAAATAATTGGAGCATGAAGAGGAAGACAAGTGTCATATGAGTTACTAATCCACTAAGTTGAGTTGTAGGAATCCCATGGAGGGAAATTAGACCTTATGATGCCTCATGAAGTTAATAAAAGGATTTCATGAGGGGAGATAATTTATTTTGATAATTTTTTAATTGTCCTTTGGCATTTTGGAGAGCTTTTGTTTGTCCATTGCACGGTGAGTGTTCACTATCCCTACTTGTGAACCAATTTTGAGGGAGTTGGATTCATTTCCAATTTGTTTGACAGAGAGGCCATTCAGAAATATAATTTTATATTAATGAAGGATTTTTAATTTCATTTTGAAGGTATATACAATATAATTCTCATCTATCTCCCTATTCTCTCATTCCTTCTTCTTCATCCCCCCACACTCTCATGTTGATGCCGCACTTGTTGGAGTGGTGTTTTCACTTTGATGAGGATATTTGATGCCAAATATTTGGTATATTATGGATGTATATATAATATAATATCCATATTATATGTAATTCAAAATATCATAAATACATATATGAAAGGATTGCATTCCCCTTGCTCTTGAATAACTAGTTTTCATGGATTTGGCTTCATTCTTGAAGTGGTTTTATATCATATTTGGATGAGGAATTTTATATGATTTATATGAAATTTTTGAAGCCATATATTATGTAATACTCTATAATTTCATTCCCATGTTCTATTCATATATAAATCCAAGAAACTCCTGTGTGAAAAGCTTGCATTCTCATGTCATTGCATCACTAGTTTTCATGGATTTTGGCTTCACTCTTGAAGTAGTTTTATACCATATTTGTATGAGGGATATTATATGATTTGCATGATGTTGTGACAGAAATATATGATTTTTTACTCTGTAAATTCATTTCCCTATGCTCTGTGGGTCGAAATCCAATAAATCTATATGTGAAACTCTTGCATTCCCATACCATTGAATCACTAGTTTTCATGACTTTGGCTTCAATCTTGAAGGAGTCTTGTATCATATTTGTATGAGGGATGTTATATTATTTTTATTATGTTGTGAAAAAAATATATTATTTTTTACTCTATAATTTCAGGTTCTTATGCTCTGTGTCTCGAAATCCAAGAAATCCATATGTGAAACTCTTGCAATTCTATGCTACTAATTCACTAGTTTTCATGTATTTGACTCCCATAATGAATGAGATGTATATAAGATTTGTATGAGGGGATTTGTATGGTGTTTAATACTATTGGGGAAGTATTTTTATGTTTAATATGGTCTCTATATGTCACATCTTGATCTTAGGCTTTAACTCTACCTTTCATATGTTAAAATCGAGCTAGTTATGTGATTTCCCCATAAGTAATTTCACTGAAAGTTATCAAACGAATGTGGAACTATATAAATAGTTTTCAGAACTAATAAAAAAATTTAATTAAATTAAATTAGGTATTATATCAGTCCCCATACTCTTCTTACAAATTTTGGAGGTCAGTACATGAGTTAGGAAGCCTAGTCGACCTACACCCTAGGGCGGATTTCATCACAATTTCCTAGTAATTTCGGCCTTTTTGTCGTCAGCCCCAAACAAGGTTTCAAAGGTCTAAATTCAGATACAAAGTTTCCATAAACCACCTTGGTATTTTTTAAGGCTCACCATACCATTTCCTTTCAAATTCAAAACCATTTGGTGAAAGTTGGAACCCTCTAGAGTCATGACTAGTTAAGCCCAAATTTGTTCAATCTGTGCATTTGTACAAAATTTCCAAAAAGGGATATTATCTGTTGCATGACAATGGTTTTTATTGCAAGGGGATCTTGAAAATATAAATGGATTTCTTCTATATATAACTATATATGGAAACCTAATGCAAACCCAGGTATGGTGGAATGTTGAGCTTAAAAGCAATTTCCCCAATTTTCTCAAGAATTGTGTACAACCATATCGTAGATATTGTTGTTGTATTTGTAATTTTAGAAGATATTCTAATGTATATTATAATTGTATTTTGTTTAACCCCCATCAAAGATGTGCTTCCCTTGACTTTCGGGATGTCATTATTGTGTATGGTCCTTGAGGTACAACCTTTGTTGTAAGTCAGGGTAATAGTCCCTAGTATAATATAACGTAATGTGCTTTCATAGTCTCTCTAGGAGAAGTTGGCCCTATTAAGGTTAGAATTCATCTCAGTCAAGTTAGGAGGTTAGTCAATTGAAGGGTATAAATAGGGAGGCTCCCTCCCTCATCTATATACACACTCACCCACTCAAATTTTCATGAGGAGAGAGAGAAGGAAAAGGAAGAGTGACGGAGAGAGGAAAAATAGTTCTTATTATTGGGTTTTTCCATCTTGTGATATTGTCTTAGTGACAAAAATATTATGAGGAACTTTGTTGGGTTTTCTCCTTTATGGTTTCCCCAAGGAAAATATTTATGTCTTGTGTATATGCTCTATCTTGTGTAATCTTGGTGTGCTTTTTATTATTTCATATAAATATCCTAATCAAGTTTAATTATATTAGAAAAACTAACATAGTATCAGAGCCTCTTTGAAAGAAGGAATTATGCAACAAAAGAAACTAGGGCTTCCTAGTTTAAGGTATTCTGTCCATAGATCATTAAGAAAAGAGTGTTATGATAACTCACCCTAAAAGGGTGAATCTTTTGGTGGAACTAGAATCAAATTTGAAGAAGTTTCATTTTTTACCTTGAAACTAGTGCTGGGAGAAACTAGAGAATCAAGTTTCAAAGGCTTCCCACCTCAGTATTGAGAAAATGACCTTGCTGAGCATATCACCTTAAGGAGGAGCATATTTCTATATAAACAAAATTCCAAAATTCCAAGTTTGGAAAATTAGGGTTTCTCTGACAAACCATAGGTCATCCAACTCCAGAACCATGTCAGACACCTCAAATCGATAATAAAAAATATTTTCTATTTCCATTTGAGGTTCTCATTTGAAAACAACTCATCATACTCAAATTGAGGACAAGCTTTGGGGAGTTGATAACTTTTGAGCATCGAAGTACATGATCTCCCTCATCTTGAAGAAAATTATTTGGATCGATATATCAGTGAGGAAGTTCCAGATCCAGAGGGAGAAGAGTCTAATTCTATTCATAACAAAAACTTGGTTAAGGCCAAGAGAATCATTGTATATTCTATTAAGGGTCATCTCATCCCCTATGTGTCATCCTTAAAGAGACCAAAGGAAGTGTTTGATGATTTGATGAATATGTTCAAAGGAAATAGCATCAATCAGGGGATGACATTGAGGAACCAGTTGAAGAATGTGAAGATATAGAACTCAGAGACCATACATTCCTAGTTCACAAGGGTTTCTAAAGTCAAGTAACAACTTGAAGTAGTCAAATAAAATGTAAAAGAATGAGAGATTGTGATGACCACCTTGAATGGCCGCCCAAGATAATGGAATTCATTCATTCAAGGAATATGTGCAAGAATGAATTCGATCTCTTTCAGTAGACGACGAGAAGAATGCACACAAGAAGAAACTCAGGTCATAACAAGGGAAGATAAGATGGGAGAAACTGAATATCAATCTCTCACATATCATACCAAAAGAAACTACAAAAAAAATGAGAACCACTATCACAACAAAAGGAAGGACCTCCATCATAAAAGACCAAAGAAGTTCAGAAAAGATCCTTCGAACATTCAATGTTACACTTATGATGATAAGGGACACTACTCCATATATTTTCCTTGGAACAAGGAATCTTTCAACATTAAAATACATCATTCTCACACCGTTGAAGATGATGAACTAACAAATAGAAGATTCAGAAAAGAAAAGGATGATGATGAAGAGTATGTTCGAATCTCAGCACTCACAGGCACTATCTCACATGGAATAAATGATTGGCTTGTGGATAGTGAGGAATCTAAAAATATGAAGGGATACAAATAATCATTCATCAATATGTCTGAGAATGAGTCACCTCACAAGGTGAAACTTGGGGATGATTATCAATACCCCATAAAGGGAAGTGGAAAATCTTCATACAAGCTAGAGTTTGAAAACTCTTTGATGATGAAAGACGTTCTATATGTTCTAGGATTGAAGAAGAATGTTCTCTCCATATCTGAATTAGATGCAAAGGGAAGGATAGTTGCATTTTCTGATGTCCAATTCTTGATGTGGCCAAAAGGAAAGACAAATGATGATGCAACAATAATTGGAGAGAAAGACGGTGGCTTATACAAACTAAAGCGATAACCTAAATAAGAATTGGTTTATGAATCATAGAACCAAGTGAACTATGACACTGAAGGCTTGCACATGTGCACTACATATCACTACCTATCACAAGGAAAGAAGTTTCAGGACTTCCATAAATCTAGGCAAAGCATGAACACATTTGCAAAGGATGTGCACAAGGAAAGAATGCAAAGAAGATATTTCCCAGCAGTGAAAGAAAAGAAAAAGGAATACTGTAGATATTAGACTCAGATGTATGTAGTACCATGTCATCCATCTCACTAAGAGGGTAAGGGTACTATGTTTCATTTATAGATGATTTCTCACATAAGACTTGGATATATTTCTTGGAAGGGAAAAATGAAGTATTCAGTAAGTTTAAGGAATTCAAATCCTTGGTCGAAAACCACACTGAGAGGAATATGAAGACTTTGCAGTCAGATAATGGTGGATATTTCACCTCAAAATAGTTCAAGGAAATCTATAGAGAATATAGGATTAAGAGGGAGTGGAGAACTTGATACAATCCTCAGTTAAATGGTGTTGTGGAATGAAATAACAAAACTATAATGGAATCAGTGAAATCAATGCTACATGGGCAATATCTTATGATACACCTTTGAGTAGAAGCAGCAAGGGAATTTGTGTATGTACAAAACCATACTCCTCATTGAGTAATTGACAACAAGACTCCTGAAGAGGATTTCTCCATAGAGAAACCAGAAGTTCAGCCATCTCAGAATATTTGATTGTCGAGTGTACATACACATCCCAAAGGAGAAAAGGACCAAGATCGATCCTTCTAGGAGGAAGGGAATATTTGTAGGATACAATGACACTTCAAAGGCCTACTAAATATACTTCACATGATTTAAGAAAATCGATATCAACAGAGAGGTAACATTTGATGAAGAATCAGAATACTCCAAATCCATAAAATTACATATTGAAGAGGCCAAGGAACCTGATGGAACTAGAGTCAGAGATGAGACAATGGAGGAAGAAATTCAAGAAGACCATGAAGATCATGACATGGAAGAACCGCAAGAGTATGTACAGACACTTCATGAGAAGAAATCCCACAATATAAAACCAACATGGGAACGGGAACTAATACAAGGTGCAGAAAGGTATGGTGCTCTAGATGGAATGCATAGAGAAAGGAAGATACCAAAAACTTACAACAACTATGTGGACCTGCTATGTGACATCATTGGTTAAGATAGTTGTGAGATAGTATGGATGCAAAATATACTGTATGATTTGTTTGATCTCCAACTATAGGTGACTTGTATTTCTTGCCACAGCTAGAATTGTGTGAAGTTGTCATAGAACCCTGTGTTCCATTGCAAGTCGAAGAATATCGAGATCAAGTACCACTATATCAGTGATATGGTTTGTTATAACCCGATAATTTTCCTATGGTTATAGTAGAATATCACTGGGGTAACCATTTCAAACCAATATTTAGTGTGTATTCTAGCATATAATGTCAGAGAGGGCCCTCTCAATGTCACAAGGATCGTCCACATACACGTATAATATTCAAGGAAGCAATCAGAAGGCTAGATATTTGACAGAAATAGATTGTTTATAAATTTAAATATTTGTATAATAGACAAATAGAAAGTACCCTTGGGAAATGGAGTCACAACCTAAAACATTCAAGGGATTACAACAATAATGAGTAGTGATTATCCTTTGTAATATGAGGCAATGCGGGTGTTATATTCAGTCAAATAACTTGAAGTGATGACAGATATAAATGAGACAAATCCTCAGTGAAACAAGAGGCACATATCGATGGATGAATCTCTTGAACACCATTGACCGAATCAACAACGAAGGATAACAACTGAAACAAAGAACCTAGCAAAGGATAAATTCTATCGCAACCATTATAAACACATAAAATCATGATTTTTGATGGAAGGAGTGTTTAATAGAGAACAAATTCCTTGCATACAATCTTGAAATGTATTAGAATCATACACATGCATGAAAATGGGAAATACAGGAAACTAACTGAACATTGAACACCTTGATGAATCTTTGAAACTCAGGAAATCATTTTCATTAATAAATCCAAGAAAAATTACATAGCTACAAAACCATGCACAGAAGGCTTCAAAATGAAATTTCTAACCCTTTGCTCCTCCATGGAGGTTACATTTATAGTGTAATTTACCCTTGAGATGCATCTCGAAACAAGGCATCAAAATTAGTTACATCGCGGGAATCAAACCTGAAAGTACATCCTAAATCCTAACAAACTCTGACATGGAAAATGCATCATGCCCACAAAACATTTCAAGAGGACGGAATGTGTTGTGATTCACTAATAAAAATGAGAAATCTTGACATCTGAGGCTTTCTGGCTTGCTTGGTGAAAGGAAATGCTCATAACACCTTTGAACGACCTTTTGTTGACTCAGCTGTTGGCTTCTCTCGCAAGTTGTTGACTACTCAACCTATGTATGTCCTTCCAAAACTAATCTGTAGGGATTTTCATGTCAAACATATCCTTTAAGACAACATCCATATCAATCAAAGGATTATGAATGACAGTAACAAGACTAGATTTGATCATTTGGAACTGAGTCAGCAAATCAAAGTCGTCACTGATTTTGGTGACAACTACCTCTCCCTTTAGCCCTCCATCCATACCCTCAAACTTAACATGGTTCAATATTTCCTGATTCAATGGCTCAATGTACTTTCCCTGAGGGATGATCTTTCCATCAGGACCCCAAAACTCAGGTAATCCTTTCTAAAACAGGGGCTGAAACAATTTGTTGAACTTCTCCAAACCTTGACGAATAATTTCAACCCTTGAAAGCACATTCTGCAACATCTTGTGCTTTGTACTCATCCTTCTTGCTACCACCAGAAATGTGGTCCTGTCAGTGACCCCAGAGAAATTATTTCCTCCCTGGATATTGTGTTTAGGACACTAATTGCCTTCTAGGCCTCCTCCCTAGGCCTTTTGGACAGACTTTCTTGTAGGGCTTTACATCTTCTGCTTGCTTCCATAGGGTTTTTCTTATGTTCATCCAACATGACCAGGTTTTCCCTAATGGGCATATCTCCTTTATCAATTTATCCCATACAAAATGCTTAGCCCAATGCAGGGGAATTCATCCTATGATCCTTTCTTCAAACTTGTCTATATTCTCTTTTAGTGTCCTAATATATCTAGCAGAGTCTTCACTTTCTGTTGCAGTGATCCTACCCTTAAGCTCTTGACTGGATTCCTTTAATTGAGTGATCTCCAAGTCCTTCAGGGACATGTCAGACATGTTCTTGATCACCATCGGAGTAATTTACTTATCTTCATGGGTGTTGTATTCATTCAATTCATAAATTCTTTCCTGCAATTGTCGCTTCTCTTCTTCCCGCATACACTTGTCAGCTTCCAACACAGCAAGGAGGCATTTCAAATCCAAAACTTGATGCTACAATGTCTAAATATCCCCTTGCAATTGGAATGTTTGAGTAGGGAGTTGGATGTCCTTGATAGCTATCATGCTCCTCTTTTTGTAAGCCCGGATCTTGGCTAGAGGCTTAGATCATGAGGTAGGATGCCCTTTAGAAAAAGGTTGCCATGTTGAAATAGGTTTCTATATTAAAATAGGTTGCTCTATTGAAATAGGTTGGTGTGTTGCAAGGGGTTGTAGAAAAGAGTTCTATGCAGTGATATCTGCAACCTGATCATGTGGGAGTTTTTCCTTCAGGTTCCAATCCTTATTTGTTTCCTTTTCCTACTTCAGTTAGGTTTCCAATTTAGCCACCCTCTGTTGGGAATTGAGATGGGACAATTCCTCCTTGTTCAAGTTAGCATATATTAGATCACTATGATAAATTTTCTCAAGTTAGATCTAGGAGCTAGAACAATTTCACCATCAAAGTGTTTGACAAAACATGCATGGGAAAACAAAGAGATAGAAAATAGCTGGAACAACACATGTGAAAGGTGCTGATTACTTCTTGTCATATTATTATCATACATCATGTATGATACAATGGACAAATTTGAGTGGCTCTGGAAGCCAATTGGAGTTGTACATGTGTCAATGTGAGAAATAGCCTCAATCCCCCCTAGGTGGACCAATGGAGACCCAACTTATCCCAAATAGACTTGAATTGATGTGTGAGTGTTGGTGAGGTGTGTTGGGTCATTAAAGACTCCAAGGAATGTGTGAGTGAGAATATAGAGGCAAGTGGGGTGCTCTAGGTGGCAATAAATGCTCCTAGCAGAGCTAAAATAGGATAGATACACCCCTACCGCACTTGGTCAAACTATGGCCCCACAAATCAATGAGGTAGCACTAAAATGCCTTAATTAGGGAGCACATGGGCTAGGTTGACCAAACCAGGCACTGTTGTAGGTGTGAACAGACCAAGTTAACCAGATATATTGCTAGATTAACTCTCCTAAGTCTAAACCATAGGACATTAATGAAATTTGTGAAAATCAGGTTAGACTAAGGTCTAAACTATATACTAAGGATGTATTACTGCTCCAACACCCTCCCTTAATCTAGACTTAGTAAAATTTAGTGTTTGAGGATTTGGAAACTAAGGCACAAGTCACCCTTTTACAAATTTTATTGATCCATGTTGTTAACACTCCGTTTTAATAGTTGATTCGAGGGCTTGACAGAGGTTCGGTAATGGTCCTAGCCCCTCAAATCTCATGTGACCGTCCTTCAACAATGGAAATGGCAAGTGTATTGTGACATTGGGCACAATCCATATTCAAGGGATGCGATCAATCAATGGCAGATCAACGGTTCCAGATTGTTTCATGCAGGCAAACATGCATGGTCCAAGCATTTTCCCCGGATCACGAAACCTATTAGAGAGCAGAAGCCTTTGATGGTTGAGATGAGTCCTGGAGTAGATCTACAGCTTGCAGCGACTTTGCAAACCATACTTGTGTGGATAAAACCGGAATCCCAAATTGCGAAAAGACGTGGACGAGAAAAGAATCAACGGTCATGATAAAAGCTAAGACAGATCTGCAGCTAAGGTTCATTTCGCAAGACAAAACTACACGGATGAAGAGTTGAGCCCTTTGTTGCAAAAATGGTGGGGGCCCACTCCAATTGAAAGCTAGATGAGAAGCCAGTCTTGATCGACGGTGAAGAACATGTCATGGAACAGAGCTGCCTGCAATGGTCAGAAAGGAGAGATTGGTGACAAAATGAATGAGACGTGCATGGCAGAAGCGAAAGGTTCCTTTGATCAGATGGCTAAGAAATATTTTCGAGGTGTGGATCTCTCATCCTGCATGGAAATGACAGCGGAGGGGGTGTTCACATGTGTAATCTGCCTCATCGTAGATTGGTCGATTCCTCCAGTGCCATTCAAGATATGCCTTGTTAACTTTTCATATGCTTAGCTAAGACATCATTATTTCATTTCATTTTCAGAACAAAAGCATATAAACAGGATCACTGAAAGATAGACAAGCACAACCATATAAAAGGAACACAAAGATTTATCCTGGGAAAACCCTAAAGGGAAAAACCCATCAAAAGCTTCCTCAATATAGATTCCCCAAAAAGATAAAAGATAAAAGATAAAACCAGTAAGGAGATCAAAGCCTGATCCTCTTCCTTCTCCAACTACTTCTCTTCTCCACTAATGTGCTACACAAGTGAGAGTGTGTGTCACAAATGAGGATAGCTACACCTCTATTTATATTCATCCGTTCACTTCAATTAACTCATCTGACATGTAGGCTCAAGTTAATCATGTAGGCTTGAGTTACACATGTAGGCTCAAGTAACCACACTGGGGTGCTAATGACCCACCTTTACAATTAGAGGGGACAACCTCATGACTCTTATTAGTTCTTCTGATTAGAAGCATCGAGGTACACGATAATACAAGTGGTTCTCCCAGTAGGACCATCAAGGACCATAAAAGATACATATAGAATATTCTTCGAAGTTACAATATTTCAACACTCCCCCTTAACGAGAAGGGTATTCTACAACAACATCAACAACAACAATAGTGGGAGAGAGATAGAGGACATCATCAGCATCATCAGGGTAACACATCTATAAATCATTGGAAGCTTGTCAACATTATGTAGTCTTCATCTTCAATCTTCAATCTTCATCATCATTAATACTTTGACTGCTTCGATCAGCAACATCTTCAGCACTTTGACCTTTCGATCAGCAACATCATCTTCAGCACTTCGACCTTTCTATCAGCAATATCATCTTCAGCACTTTGACCTTTCAATCAGCAACATCATATTCAACACTTTGACCTTTCGATTAGCAACATCATCTTCAGCACTTTGACCTTTCGATCAGCAACATCATCTTCAGCACTTTGACCTTTTGATCAGTAACATCATCTTGAGCACTTTGACCTTTCGATCAGCACCATCATCTTCAGCACTATCATCTTCAGCATTTTGACCTTTCGATCAGCAACATCATCTTCAGCACTTTGGCCTTTCGATCAGCAACAACATCATCATCATACTTTGATCTTTTGATCAGAAACATCATCATCATCAAAAAATCATTATTATCAAAACATCAACATCATCAAAGCATCAACATCATCATCATCAACATGATCCTTCATTTCATAATTACAGGATCAACATGTCTGTGGTACTCAGACGATCCTTCCTGTCGGAATTACGGGATTTAGGTCTTTACGGAGTTACTGTTGGCTGCTTTGGGCAGACCCAGATTTCCTATATTGATCCAACAACACCCCTAGATCACTGGCCCTTTCGGCGACAGACCGCAAAGCGGCCTAAAGTCTCACCCGAAGTGACTCTAATGGGTTGGCCAAGGACTCAAGTTTCTTGGACCGGGTTCTGTGGAAATCCTACTAGTGGCTCGCAGCTCTCCTAGCTGCGAGGTCTCTTTCTGTGCGTCGCACGATCTCCTTGTCTCACAGCTCTTCTAGCCCCGAGGTATTCCTTTCTTCCGTCGCGTGATCCTCTTCTGCAGCCCGCACTTTCCCTGGCTGCGATATCTCTGACCTTATCGCATCACCACGTACCGTGCGACACGCAGCTCCTGCCCAACGCTAAGTCCCCAACCTGTGGTATCGCGTACCACAGCTCCTCTGCCGATGCGGTATCACCTCTCTTTGATATCCTACCTCCGCGGTTTAGCGCACTTAGCGTTGCTCGTGTCGACGTGCAAGACTTAACATACAAGGCTATTCGATAATGCAATAGTGACTGTTTCACGCAAAGCATAAATGAACCATATATAGCATGCTAAAGACTTTAACTTATGTTTACCCTTCTATACTGCTGTGAACTGATTAACACATTCATTCGTTAAACTGTAAACAAAGTCCATGAACTGACTGAGAAATGCATAAGTAAACATAATACATAAACCAATCGCATAACACTGGATTTTAACGTGGTTCACCTCCAAGATGGAAGTTACGTCCACAGAAATGTGTTTTCTTATAGCTCAGGGGAAGGTAAAACACAGTTCTGCTGCACCGCATATGCAGCTCAAGATCTTCTCTCTTAGATCTCTTCTCTCTTTATATTGCTCTCCTACAATATACTCTTCCCTCTCTGTCGATCCCTGCGGATCGTTACATGCATATTCTATAAGCCAGCTATTGGTTACAGTAAGATTGCTACCGCTGATAACAGAACTAGAGCTAGGCTTTTACAATAGTCTAATGTTCTGCAAAACACTACTAACAACCGAATGAGCCAACTAACTAACCAACAAAATGACTAGCTAACCCTCCAACCCTTTTACAATACAAAATATATCCCTTTATAGGCAACCCAAAGGTCTTACCATTACAACACTGTGGGCCTGTCCCAACAGTAACCCAAAACCCTAACTAGTGACAGTCGGCCATATCTGTACTTGAGGTAGCCGCTTTCCATCACACCATAGCTCTCTGCAGTCTTCCATGCTTCCTGACACTGATCATGGGTACTATGCACCGCTTCGCTTTTCTGTCCTTCGCCTTCAATGCTTCAGCCTCATTGCTCCTTCTCCTTTATGAGGGTCGCTAAGCCCTCCTATCTTCCGCCACTGCCTTCAATGCAATGGTTGAGCTCTCTCTTCTCGGCCGCTCAGGTACCGTTGCCTTTCTTGACTTTTCTATCTTAAAAGTCATGGTTTCCGGCTCTACTCTCCAGCTGGAAACGTGCTACGGCGTCGTAGCTCTGTCTTAACTTCTTTCCGCCAAAACTTATCTCTCCGCTAAACTAGCAGCTTCTTCTGTAGTTGTGGGACCCTGCTCCAACAGTCCCCTAACACTTACTTGTGGCTTGCCCTCGAGCCACCTCCAGCGGGCTTCTCCTGCTGTAACTTTGCCTTGGCTTCCTGTGAAGCCCTCTACAACCTGTCACGAAGTCCTGTGACTTCCTTCTGCATCACTTCGACATGCTCTTTATAGTTTATGTAACTTGGTTCACTGGGCTCTCTTATCCTTCCTGCCCAATGTCATGGTCTCGCTCTCTTCACTCCTGAAACCTTTTAAGAGCCTTCTAGTGTTTGAGAGGTTTTCCATAGATATCCTTTCCTCTTTATCTAGGTTAGAACTTTTATCACAAGGAAAGTCTGTATCTTCCGGCCTTCTCAAACATTTCCTTCAGTCTGGATCCTTGTATATGAAAGAGATACAAACCATGAATTCCGTTCCAAGAACAAGCCTTTGCCTTCCTCCAGGAATTCTATCGACTGTTGGGTTTGCTGTCTTCTTCCACTTCTCTTCTCTTCGAGGTGCTCCAGGTACACATGCTGCCTCTGATCGTCAGATTTTTGTTGCATTGCCTCCGCAATCTTTGGTGCTTTTCTTAGCTGATCAGATAGGTCGACGACCTTCTCCCATTGCTTTCTTTTTCTCATTTTTACTTTCCGCCTAGAGGGAGATTTCTTCTCATCATTCTTCTTCTCTGCTTTCTTATCTTCAGTGGTCGGCTCGGCGTTCTTCTTCTCCTTAGCAGAGACTTTGGTGACAACTTCTACTTCTGGTGCTTGACTCTTCATCCTTAGTGGCTGTCTGACTTGTGCTGTACTTAGTTTCACAACCCTGGGCGACGTCGTCATGGCGGACCTACGGCCACCAGGGTCGAAACGTCTCAGCATGCCTTCTAGAGGTTCATCCTCGAACAGAGCCGTCTTAGTACAAACAGTGGATGTGCACTAGCTGCAATGTCTGAAAATCACAGCACTCTGTAACCACTTAGCTCTGGACACAAAACTCTTAACAACTTACTCTATAGCTCTCGGTTTTTCTGCAAATGTAACCGTCCCACTTGAATACTTTCTGCTTTTATTCCCAATACGATAATCCCGGATGCAACAGTCATCTAGAATGAACCCGTCGGTCGTCATCAATGCCTAAACAAGACCACACCCACCATCCGATCCCTAATAAATGCGGAAATCCGATCGAATTTCCCTCGAAGCGTGTGTGTACAGGCGCCGGTCTCGTCGGAGATTTGCTGAATCTAGAAAAATTTATTATACTACTGCCAAATCTATGGTAAGATATACCGGTCATTACCTCATTAACTGCCTATCAGAGGGTGAATTGACTGGCCCTCTGTCGGTTGTAAAACTGAGTACGTGGCACGGGGAAACATCGCACTGCTGCGATGCGACTCCGCATCACCTGCATAAAACAATATTACTTCTTCTTTTTTTCGATTCTTCATACTTAGAATAATACCTACCAGTGTAGACTTGTTCACGGTGCGATGCCTCCTTTCAACTACACTGGACATCTGCACCATCATAACTGACTAAGCTAGGGCTGAGAGGCGGGGTGGCTATCACTATAGGGCTTAATCCTACTGCCATTAATCCATGTGGGCAAAATCTCCCCATTCAGCTGGCTGAGCTGAACGGCACCTCCCTCTGTGACTTGCTGTATCTGATATGGCCCCAGCCAATGTGTCTTGAACTTACCTGGAAACTTAATGAATTTGCTGTCATAGAGGAGCACTAGGTCTCCGATCTGGAAAGTCTTATTCTTAATGTGTCTGCCATGCCAAGCTTTTTCTCGTGCCTTCTGCACTTTCTGATGGAATCTGGCGATGAATCTGTCTTCTTCTAAGGCAAGCAGCTATGCTAGCCTTTCCTCAACTGTGTCTGTATCAGTCATCCTGGTAATCTGAGCGATTTTTAAACTGGGAAGAATATAC
This sequence comes from Pseudotsuga menziesii, assembly GCA_001517045.1. Classification (NCBI taxonomy): domain Eukaryota; kingdom Viridiplantae; phylum Streptophyta; class Pinopsida; order Pinales; family Pinaceae; genus Pseudotsuga; species Pseudotsuga menziesii. The sequence goes on along the minus strand of LPNX010340246.1, from coordinate 783,611 downwards.
TCCATAGGCATAAGAGCCTCCTGTCCATACACCAAGCTGAAATGTGTGTGTCCCGTAAGTTTCTTGCATGTGGTCCTGTATGCCCATAATACAGCGTTAACTCTGAGGTCCCAATCATTCCTTTGGCTATTGTAGATCTTAGTAAGAGCATTTTCTAAAATCTTATTAAAGGCCTCCACTGTACCATTAGCCTGTGGGTGGTAGGGAGTGCTCTTATGGTGTTGAATCTAGAATTCTTCTGTCAATGCCTCAATAGTGTTGTTCAAAAAATGCGTGCCTTGATCACTCATCAAAATTACTGGGCATCCAAATCTACTGATGATGTTTTCAAAAAGGAACTATACGGCTGTAGCAGCATCACAATTTCTTACTGCTTTGGCCTATGCCCATCTGGTGAGTTACTCTATTCCCTTGATAATATATCTCGCACTAGTGCGCTTTCCTGGTGGGTTGATAGGACCCACAAAATCTATAGCCCATTTGTCAAATGTGCGCAACGTGACCTGCGGTCACAGCGGCATTTCATCATGTCGCGAGGGTTTTCCTACCCTCTGGTGTCCTTATACAATGTAGGCCACCATAATCCTGCCTCCAGGATTTTCTGCGCAGTCGGCTTTCCTACGAAATGACCTCCTGCAGCTCCTGAATGTGCCTGTCTGATAATAGCGTCTTTATCATGCGGCATCACACATCTGTGCAGAACTTCATCCGGACCTAACTTGTATAGGTGTCCTGTGATGAGGGTGAAGTCTACTACTTTAACAACCAACTGCTCCTTTTGCTGCTTAGTAAACTCATCAGGTGCTACTCCCGTAGTGAGAAATTAAATAATATCAGCATAGTACTCATCTGCGATCTATATAGAAAACAGTGGTGCATCCGGTAGATTGTCATCTAGGTTACTTGGCTCTTCTCCTGAGTCTATCCACAACAAATGATCAGGTCCTGCATTCAGTCTTCCTGGTTTCACAATGATTTCAAAATCATACTCCTGAAAGAGGAGTAACCATCTGTAGATTCTCCCCCCTAACACTGGCTTATTGACCAAATACTTTAATGCGGAATGGTCAGTAAACATCTTGAACAGGGCACCCAATAGGTAGTGCCTGAACTTCTGCAGCGCATACACCATAGCTAGGCCTTCTCTTTCAGTTGTGGTGTAGTTCTTTTCTGCTATCGAGAGCTTTATGCTGGAATATGTGATAGGGTGGTCAATGTCCCCTTCTCCTAGTTGTGTTAAAACAACCCCTAATGTGATGCCAGACGCATCCACATGTAAATGAAATGGCTTAGTCCAGTCTGGAAATACTAAGATGGGTGCTGTAACCATCTTTTCTTTAAGTGTGTCTAGACTCTGTTGACATTCCTCATTCCATAGGAATTTTACATCTTTCTTGAGCAATTTCTCCATTGGTGATGTAATCTTTGCGTAGCCCTTGATGAACTTTCTGTAGTACCCGGTATGACCAAGTACTATCCTCAGTTGCTTGACTGAGTTGGGTGCTAGAATATTTACAATGATAGCGATCTTCGCGGGGTCTACCATCAAGCCATGTCTGCAAACAATGTGACCCAACAAAATACCAAATGGTGCACAAAATATACATTTCTTCAAGTTTAGAGAAATCTGGTACTGTCTACATTTCTCTAACATCAGTCTTAAGTCTCCTATATTCTTGTCAATTAGTCCAAATACAGTCCAATCATCAAAATATACTTCTAATAATTTATGAATGTATTCTTTAAATACAGCAATGACTACTCTAGAAAATATAGCTGGTGCATTCTTAAGACCAAAGGGCATTACCGTATACTGAAACGAGCCCCATTCTATTGCAAAGGTGGTCTTGGACCGATCTTCTAGATGTATTCTGATCTGATGGTATCCTGAAAACCCATCAGTGAAGGAGTAGACCTCCTGTCCTCCCACGTTGTCTAATACCTCATCAGTGAACGGTGTCGGAAATGGATCGCGAAGCGATGCATCGTTGAGCTTGCGCAGATCGATACACATCCTGATGTATCCTTTTGTTTTCTTTTCTTGTACGACCATGGGGCTAACCCATTCGCTTTCTTCTACCGGCTCAATGATGCCTGCTGCTAGCATCTTATCGATTTCATTCTTTACTTTTCTTTGTAGCACGGATTGAATCTAAATGGGCGATGCTTAACTGGTCTAGCATCCTCCTTCAATGGTATCCACATAACTCACAGGTCTCCAACTATTCCCTTCATCTCTGTGAACTTGGTGGGAAATAGGTCCTGATAGTCATGTAACAAATCAGCAATCTGTTCGACTGTTTCATCGTTCCAATAGTCTCCAATAGAGGCAAACTTAGGTTCTGCGTCTGTGCCAATATTGATCTTTTTAATCTTGATAGGTTCGGTGATTGCTGGAATCTCTAACTGTGGTCCCCCAACATCGCGAGTCCCTTCTGACTCCGGAATGTTGGTGTTGCGAGGATCCTCATCCTCATCCTTATATTCATTGTCTAGCTTTGCTGCAAATTTATAGCACTCAAGCGTGTCTTGTAACTGGATGGCCCACTCAGGTTGAGCCTACACTGAGATGGTACAGTCCTCAAATATCTTGATCTTGATTATGTCTAGGGCCTGAGAAACACTTGGATGTTCTGATTCAAATGCGAAGGTAAGTAGGAAACTGTCTGTCATAAGTGACCATGTGGTCGTCCCCTTGCGCAACTCGGTCTCTGTGTACCAGTTCCTTGGAACTGTGTCCAATGTGTGAATGAATCTGTGAACCCATTCATCCTCGGGAATGTCCGACCAGTTCTGTTCACATCTCTAAATGTGTGTCCTGGGGTCAGTTTCTCCTATTTACTTCTGCGGGACATACTCTTTGTCGACCGAAAATCTGATCGCCATCAATCTTTTAATATCATCCCATGATGCGATATTTTCTTTATGCGCATACCACCATCTTGCAGGTGTGGCTCGTACTGCAAGGTCTATAGCTGTGTTCCTCTGCTCGTAAGGAATCTATTGCTCAAACTGCTCAAGAAATCCCTGAATATCTGTCAGACCATGATATGATGGAATCTCAGTGATCTCTGCGCCAATCCATTGCAGTGACTTACTCATAAACGCACATCTACACGCTGAGACTTCGTAAAGTCTGTTCTGCCAGTTCTCTAGGCCAATATCGAAATCCAATGCGCATGAGCTATCGCATCGCCAACTAATGTTCCCTTCTGCGGTTGGATTGATGTAGTCGCTCTGGTTCGCAGTCATCTGGTAGAGACTATCCATGTTATGTGCCTCCTCCTCTGCTCGGATAGGTTCAATGTATCTAGGACCCTGGTGAGGATCCAGCGGTGCAATGACCCGGATCTGCGCATCCTCAAAGGTCATTTGTCTTCTCTTTAGGTCGATGACAGCCTTGCTACCAATTGCCCAATCGATACTTAATAGTGCTGGATATGGTCGACTATCGCCAATGATTTCTATAACCTTGAAGTCCGCAAAAGTACGAACTCCGTCAATGTCAACTGGCACCTGTGGTAGTCGACCCAATGGTGATACTCGCTGCTGGTTAGCTAATCTCAGGTGGATAGGTGATCTGACTAACTGAGGGCTACCCATCTGTTCCCATGTCTGCTTAGTTAGAACCTTCACCTCTGATCCCAGATCTAAGACGACTTCATCCATTTCGAACTCTCCAATATGTGCTGTGAGTTTCATCTCTCTTCCGGTCCTTGTATGTCCTGTAATATTATGAACAGCGTGGTGTGCACTGCCCGAGAGAGAAGGTTGCTAACACTGATCTATGATGTGCTGTAGCTCGCCGATAGCTTTTTCATTTCTCAAGAGCTTCAAGCAACTACGAAGGAAGGATTGTACACTTCCTACCGATTCATCCTCGTTGCCTCTTCCCGATGTGGTAGCCTGTGGTATCTGTTCTGGGCTATCGCCACGAGGTGCTTGCTGCGGTACACCCCTAGACGGCGGTACCTGTGATCCCGATTGTGTAGGTTCATCAAAGGAAGCCTTGGCTTCGTGAAATGTCTCTTTATTCTTCTGTAGGTCGAGCGCTGTTGCTTTACCAGGAGCTCTGTGCACCCACTCCTGACTTGTGTTCTTTTCAATATCCTGTGATGTCCTACTGGTGGAAGCACCGCTACGAGTCACAATGTTAACTTTTGGTTCTGGCTCTGCCTGCTCAGTAGTAATAAGCTGGATGTTCTGGTGTACTGCTGGCTTAGGGTCTTTGATCTTAGATATCAAGGTAGGACACTCCTCTATGGTATGATCATAATATTTGCAATAATTACAAGTAGTAGTGGGGCTCTGACAGTCCCTAGCATAGTTTCCTACAACTCTGCAGTTATAACAAGTGATTGGTCTGTGACCATGGCCAAAACCCTCTCCTCTGCCGAAGCCTTCTCCTCTTGCAAAGCCTCCTCCATGGCCTCGTCCTCTGAATCCTCCTCCCCAGCCACCATAAGTCGGATCAGGCTGTGGTCCTGCTGCTAGACCTTGTGTTTCTGACTGGACTCTGTATACGTCATGTTTTCTATCTAACATGAGATCATAGGCTCGGCAATTCTGTTCATCATGTCCGACAGAACTGTAGAATACACAGTATAGGTTCTTAGGTGTCTGTACATACTTCTGAAGCAAAGGGCATTGCTGAGGTGGGTGTCCTTGTGTTTTGCATATTTCACACCATGGCCCTTGTGTTCATGGTAAGGGGTTAGGAGCCCCTGACACTAAATATTCTGCAAAGACTGGACAGTTGTCTTTAGTATGACCCTGTGCTCTACATCATAAGCACCATATGTCTTGCATAACCTCTTTTCCTTTCTTAAGTTCGTGTATCTGTAACGTGAGATTGGCCAACTGGTTCTGTAGAGTTGTCATGCCTGCACTGGTTTCTGCTAAAGGTGAAGCTTCTAGCTTCATCGCCATCTCCAACGCGTCATCTTGCATCTGGAGTTTTTGCTGCATTAGTGGCACTCTGATGTGAGGGAGTAGCGCTGCAATAAACCATTCCTTATGCTACTCCGGTGCAAACTCAAAACTTACTTGGTCTATAAGAGCTTTGAATTTCTGGTCAAAGTCCCATACTGATTCTGATGGTAGCTGCTTAATATCCTTGAGCTCTGTAATGCACTGAGATTCAGACTTAGGTTTCTTGAACTCTTTAATCATGGCGTTCTTGACTTGGGCAAGTGTCTTGGGTACTGTGGTATACTTTATGTACCATGTTAAAGCTTGATCTCTGAGTGTAGTGACCAACTGTACAAGTTTAAGGTTATCGTCGTTGATTGTTTTAATGGTCCACATGGCTTCACATAGAAACCAATGTTGTTCCAGGTCCTCTGCTCCTGTACCCTTAAAGGTAGGTAGCTTCATATCATCTCCCATTCTATTTCTCTGTGGTGGGTTCTGATTGATTGGATTATTACCACTCGGCGGTGTAGGTGAAGGTGATGTAGCAGTAGTAGGTACTATCTATGAGCTACTGGATGGAGTACCTATAGGATTACTCTGAGTCCCGGTCTGTTTCTGTGGGGTATAGGGCTGGTAAGGGATACCCCCCTCTGGTTCTTCTGTGGTACTAGGACTCAGTTTCCTACTATTGTTTGAACTATCTCCAAATACAGGAGAGCCAAAAGCTACTTTATATTTCTTTCCACTACGTGTGCATCCAATGTCATCAAAATCACTTTCAAACTCTTGTGACTTTACTATCTTTACTTATTCATCTGAAATCATGTCCATTACTCCTTTTTCATGTAGCAGCGTCTTAATGGACAAGTTTAGAGACTTTAGGTACTTACCACGATATCCTTTGAAGAAGCACCACTCAGCCTCGCTGAAGCTTTTTCTCTGGTCAACTGCAAATTCTGTGACGAAGCCTCCTAGCACACTCGCAAGCCAGAATTCCACTGCTCTCATGATGGGATTGTCGAGTCTCTGCACAGTCTGGATCAGCTCCGGTGTCTAGACAATGTTTCTTTTCTTCTTGAATATGTTCCTGTCTGTCAAATTTGATAACCAGTCGTAAAGCTCATTTCCATAGGTTGCAAAAAATATGGAGTGTATATATGAAGCGATATGCTTTTGTAACCAGTCCTCTGTGCTCAGTTTAGGGCTCCGATTTTCTTTCTTGGAAAACTCCCTTAAGTTTGAATCCAGCCACTGGTGAAACTCTTCTCTAGTGGGATGCCAACAGAACATTAGCGCTCAGTTGTTCAAAACCGGCAACGGAACCATTTGTTGGCTGCTTTGGGCAGACCCGGGTTTCCTATATTCAACCAACAACACCCCTAGATCACTGGCCCTTTCAGTGACAAACTGCAAAGCGGCCTGAAGTCTCACCCGAAGTGATTCTAATGGGTTGGCCAAGGACTCAAGTGTCTTGGATCTGGTTCTGTGGCAATCCTACTAGTGGCTCGCAGCTCTCCTAGCTGCGAGGTCTCTTTCTGCACGTCGCATGATCTCCTGCTCGCGTCGCGCGATCTCCTCATCTCGCAACTCTTCTAGCCACGAGGTATTCCTTTCTTCCATCACACGATCCTCTTCTGTGGCATGCACTTTCCCTAACTACGATATCTTCGACCTTATCGCATCGCCGCGCACCGTGAGACACGCAGCTCCTACCCAACGCTAAGTACCCAACCTGCGGTATCGCGCACCATAGCTTTTCTGCCCGTGCGGTATCACCTCTCTGTGATATCCTACCTCTGCGGTTTAGCGCACTTAGCGTTGCTTGTGTTGACGTGCAAGACTTAACATACAAGGCTATTCGATAATGCAATAGTGACTGTTCACGCAAAGCATAAATGAACCATATACAGCATGCTAAAGACTTTAACTTATGTTTACCCTTCTATATTGCTATGAACTGATTAACACATTCATTCGTTAAACTGTAAACAAAGTCCATGAACTGACTGAGAAATGCATAATTAAACATAATACATAAACCAATCGCATAACACTGGATTTTAACGTGGTTCACCTCCAAGATGGAAGTTACGTCCACAGAACTGTGTTTTCTTATAGCTAAGGGGAAGGTAAAACACAGTTCTGCTGCACCGCATATATTGCAGCTCAAGATCTTCTCTCTTAGATCTCTTCTCTCTTTATATTGCTCTCCTACAATATACTCTTCCCTCTCTGTCGATCCCTACAGATCGTTACATGCATATTCTATAAGCCAGCTACTGGTTACCGTAAGATTTCTACCGCTAATAACAGAACCAGAGCTAGGATTTTACAACAATCTAATAGTCTGCAAAACACTACTAACAACCGAATGAGCCAACTAACTAACCAACAAAATGACTAGCTAACCCTCCAACCCTTTTACAATACAAAATATATCCCTTTATAGGCAACCCGAAGGTCTTTCCATTACAACACTGTGGGCTTGTCCCAACAGTAACCCAAAACCCTAACTAGTGACAGTCGGCCATATCTGTACTTGAGGTAGCCGCTTTTCGTCACACCACAGCTCTCTGCAGTATTCCATGCTTCCCGGCACTGATCATGGGTACTATGCACCGCTTCGCTTTTCTATCCTTCACCTTCAATGCTTCAGCCTCGTTGCTCCTTCTCCTTTATGAGGGTCGTTGAGCCCTCCTATCTTCCGTCACTGCCTTCAATGCAGTGGTTGAGCTCTCTCTTCTCGATCGCTCAGGTACCGTTGCCTTTCTTGACTTTTCTATCTTAAAAGTCATGGTTTCCGGCTCTGCTCTCTAGCTAGAAATGTGCTACGGCGTCATAGCTCTGTCTTAACTTCTTTCCGCCAAAACTTATCTCTCCGCTAAACTAGCATCTTCTTCTGTAGCTGCGGGACCCTGCTCCAACAGTTACTAATGATCCTTCCTTTTGGAATTATGGGATCAACACATCTGTGGAGCTCAGACGATCCTTCCTTTCGGAATTACGAGATCAAGTCTTTATGGAGCTACTAATGATCCTTCCTTTCAGAATTACGGGATTTAGGTCTTTACGGAGTTACTAACGATCCTTCCTTTCAGAATTACAGGATCAACACATTTGTGGAATTCAAACAATCCTTCCTATTGGAATTACGGGATCAACACATCTGTGGAACTCAGACAATCCTTCCTGTTGGAATTACGGGATCAAGTCTTTATGGAGCTACCAACGATCCTTCCTTTCAAAATTACAGGATTTAGGTCTTTACGGAGTTACTAACGATCCTTCCTTTCAGAATTACGAGATTTAGGTCTTTACAGAGTTACTAATGATCCTTCCTTTTTGAATTACAGGATCAACACATTTATGGAACTCAGACAATCCTTCCTATTGGAATTATGGGATCAACACATCTGTGGAACTCAGACAATCCTTCCTATTGGAATTACAGGATCAAGTCAATGATCCTTCCTTTTGGAATTATGGGATTTAGGTCTTTACGCAGTTACTAATGATCCTTCCTTTCAGAATTATGGGATCAACACAGATGTGGAACTCAGACAATCCTTCCTCTAGGAATTATGAGATCAACACACATTCTTGAGTACCGAAGTCACCGGATCCATTCTGAACCGAAGTTCAAGGATGATACAATCCTACCACCTTCTCAATGACCGAAGTTCACTGGATCCGTTCTGAACCGAAGTCCAAGGATGATACAATCCTACCACCTTCTCGATGACCGAAGTTCACCAGATCCATTCTGAACCGAAGTCCAAGGATGATACAATCCTACCACCTTCTCGATGACCGAAGTTCACCGGATCCATTCTGAACCGAAGTTCAACGATGATACAATCCTACCACCTTCTCGATGACCAAAGTTCACCGGATCCATTCTTAACCGAAGTTCAAAGATGATACAATCCTACCACATTCCCGATGACCTAAGTCACCAGATCACTTCTGGACATATCTCCTGGGATGATACAATCCCTCTTCATTCTCGAAGACCGAGGTCTCCGGGTCACTTTTGGACATATGTCCCAGGATGATATAATCCCTCTTCATTCTTGAAGACTGAGGTCTCCATATCACTTTAGGGCAAGTGCACAGGGATGATACAATCCCACTGCAACATCACTATTCCCCCTTTTAGGGAAGGTCTTTCTGAACCACACCAAGCTTGTCTCGAAAGTGTTCGAACTTTACCCGAGACAGAGGCTTTGTCAGCACATCATCATCTAAACCATCTTCATCTACATTTTTAGTATGTTAATACTGAACTATCACCATCTGTATCTCCAGTATGTGAGTACTGAAAGCATCATCAGGTCACCATCATCTGCATCTACAGTATGTAAATACTGAAACATCATCTATATCTTCAGTATGGGAATACTGAAATCATCATCATCTATATATTCAGCATAGAAATACTAAATCACCATCATCTGTATCCACATTATGTAAATACTGAAACATCATCATCTGCATCTTTATCTTGAATGTAGAAATACCGGATTTCTATGTGTTACGACAGAACACAGGGTTCTCTATTATCACAACTCTCGTTATCACATAGAATCAATGTAGTGTCCATCTTCAGTTCAAAGAGACTTGATATCAGCTTTCGAAGCCATATGGATTCACAACTTAGCAGAGCAGTCGCTATGTATTCTGCTTCAGCCATGCTATGAGAAACACTGGACTATTTCCTGCTAAACCATGAACTCATAGCAGACCCCAAACAAAAGCATCTACCTAATGTGCTTTTCCTGTCTGAGATACTTCCAGCCCAATCTGCATCTGTGTATCCATACAATCTATACTCATGGCTACCATCATAATATAAACCAAATTCTATAGTCCGTTTCAGATATCTCATCACATGTTTTGCAGTTACTAGGTGAACCCGTCTTGGTTGAACAAGATATTGACTTAAGGTGTTCACAGCAAAACAAATGTCTGGTCTGGTATTTGTTAAGTACATCAATGACCCAATGATCTGTCTGTAATGAGTCATATCCACTTACTCTGATGAGTCATCAGCTAACAGCTTTAGGTTGGAGTCAATGGGTGTGGCCATGACTTTGCATTCCAACATATTGAATCTCTTCAATATCTCTACCGCATACTTTCCTTGGTTGAGAAAGATTTCTTCTGAACTTTTCCATACTTCCAAACCTAGGAAATAATGCATTAACCCAAGGTCTTTCATCTCAAATTCTTCTACTAGTTTCTTCTTGCTTTCCATGACCTGTTTCTCATTTCCTATCAAGGATAAGTCATCCACATATAATAACAGGATGACAAGTTCATCTTCTACAACCTTGAGATAAAGGTTAGGATCAGCTTTACTTTTGGTAAAGCCCATGCTCAACAAGAAACCATCTATTCTTTCATACCAAGCTTGAGGAGCTTGTTTAAAACCATATAATGCCTTCTTCAACTTGCATACGTGAGTATGTCTATCTTCAACTTCAAAACCTTGTGGTTGTTCTATGTATACTTCTTCTTTGATCACACCATTTAGAAGAGTTGTTTTCACATCCATCTAGTGTAAGTCCCACTTCATCATGGATGTAAGTGCCATGGTAGCTCTAATTGAAGTATACCATGCTACTGGGGCAAATGTCTCTTCATAATCAATTCCCTCTTTCTAAGAGAAAATTCTGGCCAGAAATCTTGCTTTATACTTCTCAATACTAACGTCAGCTGCATGCTTTATTTTGCATATCCATTTGGAGGATACTATACTCTTTCCTTCTAGTTTGGGAACTGTATCCTAAACATCATTCTAGTTTTCTTTCATCATAACATCTTCCATGAGTTCATCTTGTCGGGTCATCAACATATCCTAGTCTTCTGCATTCAACCTTGAAGGTTGGAACCCTCTTTACTCATGGTAAAGTCTCGATCCAGTAGGAAGTTGTCCATCATGTCGTACCATGTCGAACTTAGATATCTTCTGTAGTCACTCCCCCTAAAGTGGAGTGTCATCTTCCCTCTTCATTCTGTACAGGTGGCTCTATGCTTGATATATACTTGTCAATAGAGTATGTCATGTCATAGTCTATTCTTTCTGAGGCAAATAATGAACCTTTGCTTTCTACACTTGTTCTTGTAGATCCATATGGAAGATACTACGTACTTCCCTTTATGTCTCGAAATCATATCATATACATCATTCCCCATGATCAACTATTATTCTTTGATCATAGCATTCTTTTCTTCATCTTGAGTTATCTTTTATACCCATGGTGGTCTTCATCCTTTAAGGTGGATCTACCACTCTCTGAAGCTCTTTCTTTTGTCATGGTGTCTCTGACCCTGGGAGCTTTAGATTCATGTTTATTGAATTTTCATCACTTGTTCTTCGAAACAAGTCTCATCCTTGTTTTCTTGTAGGAGGTTTTTCAGGACCTTTCCTATAATTCAAATGCACCAATTGCATGGTTAGAACTATTTCATAAAACATATGCATAATGACAAATTCTTATGCATCATGCAACTGTTTAGCCAATCCAACATTCATCCATATCTCACGGAAACTTTCTAGATGAAATCATTGAGATTGTGCATTAATCCAAGATGTCAAGTAAGGAGGTTTCATTCTAGATAAGTAGCAATGGAGAGATGTATAGCACCATGAGCTACTTACCAATCACATGCATATTAGTAGTATACAGTCATTAATGCAAACAATCTATCATGCATAACACATCAACTGAATATGCATAACAAAACAATATCATTAAATGACAATTGAATACTTATATTTTGTTTGTTTTGTGGGTAGACTCCTTCTTGATCATTCTCCTTCATCATCTTCTTCATTTATGAAATCATCATTTCTTATCCAAATGATAAGATGGATAAGAGGTTCGTCAACAATTGAGTTCTTCATATTCCTCATTGCTTGAGGGATCTTCTTTGAATGGTGACAGCTTGATCTTCAATTTGCTCCCATCTTTCTTCTTCTCTTCTTATGAGACGAGCTTCTTCTTCTTCTTCTTCCCAAAGTCAACTGAAAGTAATCACTTCCTTCTGGCACGCATTCCTCACATGAATGAATCCTATGATCATGGGATGCCATTAAAGGTGGCTATCACCACTTCTGCATTCTCTACTTCTGCTTCAAGATGTTATGCATTCTGGATCTTCACATTCTTCAACTGTTTTCTCAAATCCATCTTCTTATATTCAAATAGCTTGATCAAGGAATCAAACATATTCGGTGTCTTTAGGGAAGACACTTGTGGTACAAGTTGATCCGTGATTGAATCAACAGTGATCTTCTTGGCCTTGATCAAGTTCTTCTTGTGTAAGGCTTTGAGGCTCATCTCACTCTAGGAACCTTTCTACTCATGTAGGTGTCCAATTCATTTTCTTCAGAGGGATCAAATACTTTCATGCTTGGAAGTTTTCAACTTCACCAAGCTTATCATCAAGCTGATGTGATAGATCAATTTCAAATGAGAACCTCAAATGTAAATAGCAAAAGATTAGATCTTACCGATTTGAGGTGTCCATCCCGCTTCCGGAGCTGGCTAATCTAGGGTTTGTTAGAGAAACCCTAATTTTAAAAACTTGGAATCTTTCAGATCTGATTGGATAGAAAGATAGATCTCTTCAAATGGAGCTGTCCAATGTACTCCTTTTCTAAAAACAGTGGAGGGAAGCTCCCGGAACAGGAAGCCCTAGTTTTCCAATTTCTTCTACAGAAATTCATGTTACTGTTTCTGTGATATCTCTGAAGTTACTGCTCCTATGTGTCTGAAATTTCACACTGAGGTAACCTATTGGAGTAGGGTCCCATAGCTACAAGAAAAGCTGCTATATCAGAACAAGAAATTCAAAAGGAAACAGTACCTGAGCGACCGAGAAGAGAGAGATCAACCACTGCACTTAAGGAAGCGGCCGAGAAGAGAGAGCTCACCCACTGCACTTAAGGCAGCGGTGAAGATAGGAGGGCTAAGCTACCCTCATAAATGGAAAAGGAGCAATGGGACGAGGTATTGAAGACAAAGGATAGAAGGGGAGCGACCGAGGAAGCGGGGCCTGTACCCACAATCAACGCCGGGAAGCGTGGAAGACTGCAGAAAGTTGTGGTGTGACAGAAAGCGGCAGTTCGAAGTACAGATAGGTCGACTTTCATAGTTAGGGTTTTGGGTTACTGTTGGGATAGGCCCATAGTGTTGTATCAGGGTGAGACCTTCGGGCCACCTATATAAGCATGTATTTTGTATTATGAAAGGTTAGCTAGTTGGATGATCTGTTAGCAAGTATACTATCAGATAGCTAGTTAGCTCACAGTCAGTTTTAGTGTAAGATATTGAGAAAGAGTCAAGATCTGGTTCTATTATTCAGTCTATAGTTATCTTACTGTAACCAGTAGCTGGATCCTTGAGCATGAATGTAACAATCCGCAGGGATTGAGAGAGAGAGAGAGAGGAAGAGTATATTGTAAGAGAAGACAATATAAGAAGAGAAGAGATCTAAGAGAGAAGGGCTCATGGTTTTGTCTGCGGAGTTTCCCAGAAGATCTCAAGCTACATAGTAGGTTGCAGCGGAACTGGTTCTACTCTCTCAAGATATAATATATAAACCAGTTCTCGTGGACATAGTTTTCCCCCCTGGAAGTGAACCACGTAAAATCCATGTGTTGTGAGACTGTTTCATGTGATTGTGTTTACTTATTTGTTATCTGTTATTCATTACACAAAATTTGCTTATCAGTTATTGAGTGAATGTATGTTATCCTTCAGTTTACAGTAACATAGAAGGTTAACTGCGAGTTGAATCTGTTAAGTATTCTGTATATGAGTTACTAGTGCTTGATTCATGACAGTTACTGTTACAGTGTTAAGTGATTTCTGCATATTTAGTTCAGCAAGTGAGCATAGTTGCCGTTAAGTATATTAGACTGTAGAAGTCTAAGTGAGGCTGTTTAACTCAACTAGTATACCTAAGAGAGAAAGTCTTTGGACCTTGAGATTCATACTGAGTCCAACTGTAGGAGATACCGCAGCATAGAGAGGTGATATTGCACCGACAGAGAAGCTACGGTGTGGATATCGCAGGATAAGAGTTAAGCAGAAGGTATAGTTTGTGCATCACCCTGGAGCTGCGATGCGATAAGAGTCATTTCCCTATCAGATCCAGCGAGTAAGAGAGACAGTGCCTAGCAGTGAGGCCCAGCTGGCTAAGAAGAGTCAAGAGGCACTAGGATGTCACAGAACCTGGTTGAGGAAACTTGATTCCTCAACCAACCCATCCAAGATCACTTCAGGTGAGACTTCAGGTCGTTCTGCGATCTGTTGCTGAAAGGGTCAGTGAGCTAGGGGTATTGTTGGTATAGTAAAGTAAACTCGGGTCTGCCCCCACACCAACAAATGGTTCCATTGCCAGCTTTGAACACATTGAAGAGCTAATGTTCTGTTGGCATCCTACTAAAGAAGAACTCAACCAGTGGGTTGGGTCTAAGTAAAAAGAGTTTGTTGCAACAGAAAACAAGAGTCCTACGTTGAGTACAGAGGACTGGTTACAAAAACATATCTTTACAGACCTGCATGAGATATTTTTTGTGACCTACGCAAATGAGTTGTACGATTGGTTATCAAAGTTGACTGATAAGCATATATTCAAGTAGAAAAGGAACATCATGTGGACACCGGAGCTGATTCACACCGTGAAGAGTATAGATAATCCCATTTCACGGGCAGTCAACTTCTGGCTTGCGAGTTTGCTGGAAGGCTTCATCACAGAGTTTGCAGTTGATCAAAGAAAAAGTTTCAGTGAAGCCGAGAGGTACTTCTTCAAAGGATATCGCGGTAAGTACTTGAACTCTCTAAATTTATCCATTAAGATGTTATTACATGAAAAAGGCGTATTGGATATATTCTCAGATGAATAAGTTAGAGTAAGTGTAATGTCACAAGAGTTTGAGAGTGATTTTGATGACATTGGATGTACGCGTAGTGGTAAGAAATATAAAGTAGATTTCAGATCTTCCTTCTTTGAAGACAGTTCAGACCATACTAGAAAAAAGAGTCAGAGTAATACAAAAACAATAGTAGGGGGTATCCCTTACCACCCTTATACCCCATAGAAAACAACCGAGACTCAAAATAATCCCGCAAGAACTACATCTAGTAGTTCACACACAGTACATACTACCGCTACATCACCTACATCTATACCGTCGAGTGGTAGTAATACAACAAATCAGCATCCACCACATAGAAACAAAATGGGGGATGACATGAAGTTAGCTACCTTTAAGGGTACAGGGGCAAAAGACCCGGAACAGCATTGGTTCCTATGCAAATCCATATGGACCATTAAACATATTCAAGATGATAACACTAAACTTGTCCAGTTGGCCACCACACTTAGAGACAGAGCTTTAACATGGTACATGAAGTATACAACAGCACAGCCTAGAATGCTCATACAGGTCAGGACCGCCATGATTAAAGAATTTAAGAAACCTAAGTCTGAGTCACAGTGTATCACAGAGCTTAAAGACATCAAACAGTTACCCACAGAGTCAGTATGGGACTTTGATCAGAAATTTAAAGCTCTTATAGACCAGGTTAGCTTTGAGTTTGTGCCAAAGCAGCATAAGGAATGGTTCATCACAGCACTGCTCCTGCATATTAGAATTTCCCTCATGCAACAGAGACTCCGTACGTAAGATGAAGCATTGGAAATGGCATTGAAACTAGAGGCTTCACCTCTAGCTGAGACCAGTACAGGTATGACAAACCTGCAAAACCAGTTAGATAATCTCACCTTACAACTGCATGAGATTAGGAAAGGAAAAGAGATTGCACAAGAACTATGGTGCACAAAGTGTAAAGGACGGGTCCATACTAAAGATAATTGTCCAGTATTTGTTGAATATTTAGCAAGTGGGGATCCTAACTCCTTAATACAGACTCAAGGGCCATGGTGTGAACTCTGTAGAACAAGAGGACATAGACCACAGGAATTCCCTTTACTTCAGAAGTATGTACAGACCCCTAAGAACTTATACTATAACTTATGTAAGTCAGTCGGCTATGATGAACATAATTGCAGAGCCTACGATCTCATGATAGAAAGAAAACATGACTTGTACAGAGTCTAGTCAGAGACACCAGGTCCAGCAGCAGGACCACAGCATGAACTGGCTCATGTTGGCCATGGTGGAGGATTCAGAGGACAAGGCCATGGAGGAGGCTTTGGCCATGGTGAAGGCTTTGGCCGTGGCCATGGACCGATTACTTGTTACAACTGTGGAGTTGTAGGACATTATGCTAGGGATTGTCAGAACCATACTACAACATGTAACTATTGCAAGTCCTATGATCATGCTATAGAAGAATGTCCTATGTTGATAGCCAAGATTAGGGAGCCTAATCCAGCAGTAAACTAGAACATTCAGCTTATTACTGCTGAGCAGAAAGAACTAGAACCAAGAGTCCATATTGTGACTCATAGCGGTGCTTCTACTAGTAGAACATCGCAGGATGCTGAAAAGAACATAGGTCCAGAGTGGGTGCGCAAAGATACTAATAAATCAACACCACTCGACCTGCAGAAGAATAAAGAAACATTTCAGGAAGCTAAAAATTTCTTTAATGACCCTACACCATCAGGATCATAGGCATTGCCTTGTAGGGGTATACCGCAGCAAATACCTTGTGGCGTTAGCCCTGTGCAGACATCGCAGGCTACCACATCTGGAAGGTACGATGAGGATGAGTCAATAGGAAGTGTACAATCCTTCCTGCAGAGTTTCTTAAAACTCATGAGAAATGAAAAAGATATCGGAGAGCTTCAGCACATCATTGATCAGTGTCAACAGTCTTCTTCCATGAGAAGTGTGCAGCGTGCTGTTCATAATATTATGGGCCATACAAGAACAGGAAGAGAGATGCAACTCACAGCCCAAGTTGGAGAATTTGAAATGGATGAGGTAATCCTAGATTTAGGATCATAGGTAAATGTTCTGACTAAGCAGACATGGGAACAGATGGGTAGCCCTAAGTTAGCCAGATCACCTATCCATCTGAGATTAGCCAATCAGTAGAAGGTATCGCCACTGGGTCGATTACTGCAAGTACCAGTTGACATTGACGGAGTTTGCAGCTTTGTAGACTTTGAGGTCATAGAAATAATCGACGATAGTATACCGTACCCAGCTCTATTAGGTACTGATTGGGCAATCGATAACATGGTTGTTATCGATTTAAAGAAAAGACAAATGACCTTCGAGGATAATCAGATTCGGGTCATCACACCGTTGGATCCTTTCCAGGGTCCTAGATATATTGAACCTATCCGAGCAGAGGAATAGGTACGTAATATGGAGAGCCTCTATCAGATGACGGCTAATCAGAGTGATTACATCAATTCGACCGCAAAAGGAAACATCAGTTGGCGATGCGACAGCTCATGCGCATCAGACTTGGATGTTGGTCTAGAAAACTGGCAGAATAGACTTTATGAAGTCTCAGCTCGCAGATGTGCATCTCTGACTAAGTCACTACGATGGATAGGAGCAGAGCTTAAGGATATTCCATCATTTGATGGCTTAGCAAACGTCAACTACTTTTTACAGCAGTTTGAACAAGAAATTCCTCAAGAGCAGAGGATGGCAGTTATTGACCTTGCAGTAAGAGCCACACCTGCAAGATGGTGGCATGCACATAGAGAAAATATCGCATCATGGGATGATCTTAAGAGATTGATGGCGATTAGATCTTCTAATGACAAGGAGTGTCTACAGCAGACATATACAGGAGAAAGTGACCCCAGGTCACATATTAAGATGTGTGAACAGAATTGGTCGCACATTCCCGAGGACGAATGGGTTCACCTATTCATTCACACTTTAGACCAAATCCCAACAAACTGGTATACTGAGACAGAGTTGCGTAGAGGAACAACTACATGGCCAGTTATGATAGACAGCTTTGAACTCACTTTCACTTTTGAATCTGAGTATCCAAGCATTGATCAGGCCCTAGATGTTATAAAGACTAATATATTTGAGGACTACAGTACCCTATCAGTGTCTGCTCAACCTGATTGGGCTAACCAGTTAGAACATGTGCTAGATTGCTACAACTTCACAGCAGAGCCAGATGATGAGGATGAGAATCCTTACAGTATCAACATTCCAGAGTCAGAAGGGACTCGCGAAGTTGAGGGACCGAAGCTAGAGACTCTGGCTATCACAGAGCCTATCAAGATTAAAAAGATCAATATTGGCACAGAAACAGAACCAAATTTTGCCTCTATTGGAGACTATTGGGATGATAAAACGGTAGAACAAATCGCAGATTTGTTACATGACTATCAGGACCTATTCCCCACTAAGTTCATAGAAATGAAGAGAATAGTAGGAGATTTGGGAGTCATGAGGATACCTTTGAAAGAGGATGCTAGGCCAGTTAAGAAGCGTCCATACAGATTAAATCCTCGTTATAAAGAAAAATTTAAGGACAATATTGACAAGATGCTAGCAGCAGACTTCACTTTGATCGCAGGACATTTATATAAGTTAGGTCCAGATGAAGTCTTGTGCAGATGCGTTATGCCGCACAAGAAAGAGGCCATTATCAGAGAAGCACACTCAAGTGCCACAGGAGGTCATTTCGTAGGAAAGCTGGCTGCTCAGAAAATCCTAGCTGCAGGATTATGGTGGCCTACTTTACATAAAGACGCTAAGTGGTTTTGCAGATGCTGCGATATCTGCCAGAGGGTAGGAAAACCTTCGCAGAGAGATGAAATGCCACTGTGACCACAGATTAAGCTGTGGGCATTTGACAAGTGGGCTATAGATTTCATGGGTCCTATCAACCCACCAGGAAAACGAACTGGTGCGAGATACATCATCACATGAATAGAATATATCACCAGATGGGCAGAGGCCAAAGCAGTAAGGAATTGTGATGCTGCTACAGCTACACAGTTCATTTTTGAAAACATCATCAGTAGATTTGGATGTCCAGTAATTTTGATGAGCGATCAAGGCACGCATTTTTTGAATCACACTATTGAGGCCTTGATGGAGGAATTTCAGATACAGCACCATAAGAGCACTCCCTACCACCCACAAGCTAATGGTACAGTGGAGGCCTTTAACAAGATTCTAGAAAATTCTCTAACTAAGATCAGCAACAGCCAAAGAAATGATTGGGACCTCAGGGTTAATGCTGTATTATGGGCTTACAGGACTACATGCAAGAAACTTACAGGACACACACCTTTCAGCTTGGTGTATGGACAAGAGGCTATTATGCCTATGGAATATATTATTCCCAGTTTAAGAGTTGCTCAAATTACCAGGATGACTGATACAAATACGATGAATGAAAGACTAGCGCAGCTGATTTCCTTAGAAGAAGACAGATTCATCGCAGGATTTCATCAGAAAGTGCAGAAGGCACGAGAAAAAGCTTGGCATGACAGGAACATTAAGAGTAAGACTTTTCAGATAGGAGACCTAGTGCTCCTCTATGAAAGTAAGTTTATTAAGTTTCCAGGAGAGTTCAAGACGCATTGGTTGGGGCCATATCATATTCAGCAAGTTACAGAAGGAGGTGTCGTTCAGCTCAGCAAACTAAACGAGGACCTTCTTCCCACTTTGGTTAATGGCAGTAGGCTTAAGCTTTATAGTGATAGCCACTCCACCTCCCAGCTCTAACTCAGACAGTGTATATGAGTGCAGATGTCCATTGTAGTTGAAAGGAGGCATCGCACCGGTAAGTAGTCTACATAGGAAAAAATAAAAATAAAAATAAAAAAAATTTAAGTATGAGGAATCGCATCATAAAAGTTTCTGTTACGCAAATCATAGGATGCTTGCGGAGTTTTGAACATTGCGGGGTTTGCACGCCAGCATTTTGGTTCAGGACGATGCGGTGTGACATTGTAGTGATGCGATGCCCCCCATGCCACGTAGCCAATTTTAAAAAGGGACAGAAGGCCAGTCACTTCGCCTTCTGACAAGCAGTTAATCCAGATATGACAAGTATACGTTACCCTAGATTTGGAAACAGTATAATGATTTTTCTAGATTTGGTAGAATATTCGACGAGACCGGTTCCTGCACACAAGTTTCGAGG
The DNA here is from genome assembly GCA_001517045.1 of Pseudotsuga menziesii. Lineage (NCBI taxonomy): Eukaryota > Viridiplantae > Streptophyta > Pinopsida > Pinales > Pinaceae > Pseudotsuga > Pseudotsuga menziesii. The sequence continues at coordinate 763,572 of LPNX010340246.1, read as the reverse complement.
GAAATTTGATCGTATTTCAACAATTAATGAGGATCGAAACGACGGGTGTTGTCTTGTCCATGCAATTAATACTGCTGATGGGTCTAGCCTAGATGACCATTGCTTCAGAGATTATCGCCTTCATTATAAATATAAATATCATTCATACAGAGGGGTTACTTTTTCAATTTCTAAGAGCTATAGAACAATTTGAAGAGTTTTCCTTGTGCAGAGATACTCCAGTTACAGAGTGCTGGTTTTCCCCAATTTCGCAGCCATTGCCAGTCCAGAATATTGCACCAAGTGGTTTCTGTCTAAGACGGAACCTTTAGAAGACATTGTGAGACGATTCCAGTGTGGTGGCCTCGCGTCTGCTATGACGACGCTGCCCAAGGTTGTGAAATTAGGTACATCACAGGTCAGATAACCGCCAAGGATGAGGAGTCAAGCTCAAATAGTAGAAGAATCCATCCCAGAGCAGAGAAGAAGAAAGACGAGAAGATCACTGAAGATAAGAAAATAGAGAAGAAAAGTGAGAAAAAGAAAGAGAGGGGCTCCATGTTGTGCATGTGGAGTTTCCCAGAAGATCTCACGGAAAGAAAAAAGGACCAAGAAACAGGCATCCGAGACTTAGAAAAACAAAAGGAAAAGGGAGTGAAAAGATCAAAGAGACCAACGAACTAAGTTTACAGAAGACGATGCCAAAGATCAAAGGAAGACCATGCATCTGGGAGGGCTGGTTATGGTATCATCAAAGACAAAAATGTCAAAGAACGTAGTTACATTAAAGCTGGAAAAGGACAAGCTATGGAAATAGACATCTACTTTCCATATATTCAGAATGATGATGGCTTTGATGAACTTGTTCGGACAAGCACTCTCTTACCACGTAAGTTGTACTTAGTTGTCTTTGATCAAGTGAGCCTGGTGAACCAGACAGGGTTACCTTGTTCAGACTTCAGAGGACCTATGGAAGTACTTCTGGGAAGTGCTTGTTGTACTATATCACATGTTCATACCCCATGAGGGAGTTGTAATAAATGTTATAGCATGATAGTGTCTGTAAAAGACTCGGTCTCTTAGACTTCATTTGTCAATCTGACCAGCCCAGAGTGTTTTTTCCCTTGGTTATTGTTGGTTATTATTGGTTGTTGAATAAACGACTGATAATTTCTGAGTTTTTCACTCCATACCTCCAAAGTTGGGGTGGTCGGCTTGGCATTTAGGCCTATTGAGGTTATTAGAGTCTATGTGTCAATGTATAAGCATGCTAGACATCATTTTTGAGTCATATGAACATGTCTAAGTCCCCCTAGGTGTTTTTCAATTTTTCATTTTTTTAGTTTTTTCAGCGTTTTTTATTAAAATTTAATTTTTCCAAAACTTAGGCTATTTTTTAATAGTTTAATTGGAAAAATTGATTTTGTAATAAAAGTGGGCCAAATAATCGGTTTCAGTCATGTAGGTGCTCATTTTCAAGCTAAGAGCACCATGTAAACCCATGGACCCACTATTTCCTTAAGTTTTGAGTGATCTTCCATCACTCAGGTCAGAAAGCCCCAAAAATCAATTATTGATTATTTTAATTAATAAATTGGTGAATAATGGAGCAAATCCAAAATCAATAAATCAGTGGATTCTCAGCCGATTTGATTGAAATCAGTCAGATCTGAAGCAGATTGACTGGATCTGAAAAATCCTTGACTAAAGGAGGGGATCAAATCAGATCCAAAGTTGATCTACAGCTGTCTTCATGGGGAATTGCACCCTCTCTCTCTCCTCCACACGTGTGGACCCTCCTGGATGCTCTGTGGGTTGATGTGTCGGTGTATGGGTTGATGTGTCAGCTCAATCAAGCCCCCGGTTGACAAGTAGGCTCATTTCAGCTTTAGTTCTGCATTGATGAACTCTCCATCAGTTGATTTCACTTGATTCCATGAGGAATTGCACCCCCTCGAGCTAGATGGCCAGTATTTTGTATATATCCAGGCACAGCCTCCTCTTCCAAGTTAGTTAGAATTGGGATTGAGGTGCTGCTACTATTTTACTGTTGTTATTCTTCATTTGAAATAAAGAAAAGCTTTGGAGGCAAGATGGTGTGGTGCCATTGCATGTGTGGATGATTATTGCCATTTTTTTACTGAGGTAACCTGTATCTGTGGTCATTTTTTGCTAATTTCTTGTAGATCCGTTGTTAAGATTGATAATAAGCTTATTATAATCTTGATAGGAAAGGTGCTTTTCAATAAGTTTATTGACTATCTCTTTCCTTTGATGCATGTTTAGAGATCTTGATTTAGCATGTCCTATAAGTTTATATGCATGTTATCTTGAATCTCTGTGTATGTACTAATCGAATCTCACAAGTTTCTTGGCAAGTTCTTTGATTTCAGCTGAGTTGCAGGTTCCCACATTGGAGAGGATGTTGATCTAGTTTGTTTCTTCACTCTCTTCAAAACCTTCTGAAAGGCATAGTCCCTCGACATTCCACCTGAAAGCTCCACTGTGGATCTTCAAGGAAACCAGCATTTCTTTCCTCCTCTTCCTCCCTCAAAATCAACACTTCACCCTGTTACTTTGTTCAGTTCATAGCTTTGATTTCATTTGGATATATTTCATCAAAGTAAAATATACATATATCTGATATTTCATAGCCTATAGTCTAGATCTTGCACTTAAAAAAGTTTCATAAGCATTCTAGATCTAGCTTTAGGGAAATCGTCTTTTTGCATGAAATTTAAAGAAAACTTGTAGATTGCATGCATTAGATTTCCTTTCGATGTTATAAAATTTAATATTCTATAATATCAGTACTTTATTCATTGGCTACACAAACAGAAATCCAATATCCCAAGGAAAGCTTGCTTTCCTTGGTTCCTTTCCTGCCTGTTTAGCTAGTTTTAACTTCATTTTTTTCGAGATAAGGTAGGCTGATCCAAAGGTACTCTTAAAGTGATTTTGGGCATATGTTATTCTAATATTATTGCTTTATTTTAGTAGTTCTGATAGAAAATAAAGGAAGCTGCTGTCCGAAGTGGCCTCGAGAGCGTTCAAATCCCCCCAGGGGTCTCCCTTTTCACCAAAATCTTCAATTTTTTGCAAAGTTGTAAAATATTGGTTTCAGCCTGTATAAGGACCAAGAAGTTTCTGATTTTTTCATTTCACTGAATTTGCAACCAATAAAAAATAAAATTATCTTTGGAATAGGATCTTTCGAGCCCATTCCCCATCCCCCATGGGGGGATTTGCATCTGTGTCCTTTTCATCGCTTTCTGCTCATTTCTTTTTTTAAACTAGCATTGATCTAATTTGCAGGGTAGTATACTTGATTTTATTATTAATTTCATATTCCACTTTTGGTTTTTTCAAAGTAATCATAATACTTACCCCACGATTTCCCGATTGACCCTAAAGGGGAAAGAGATTCGTGGTAGGATTAATTACAAAAATAGAATTGTGTATCTATTTAATCTTTATCATTTAGTTATAAGCAATTATAAAATTAACCCCTCCTTGATTCCCTTATTGAGATCCACTTGGATTGAAAGAGGTTCTTGGAGGGTTTTCTTTTAAACAAGAACACCCAGTTTAAAACTTACTAAAATTGACAAGACTCCAGTGTGTATGCTCTGGACTTGGCTGCGGTTCATTCGATAAGTCAAGCTGTATCAAAAGCACTTGGGTGACTAGTATAATTAGGACTCACTCTCCCCAACTGACAAACCATCAGGTGAAAATCCAATACCTAGATCAAACCTTTATGGTGGCAAAATACCCAAAGGAAGGGGGAACTTCTGAAAAGTGACCTCTGGGCACCGATCTCTGTCACACCCTAACGGGTGCGTTACGAACAATAGCCCCAGATACTCCATTTCAGCCCACATATTCCTTGCGGGTAGCCATGAAGGTTTAGTTTTGGACATACTCCAAGTACTCTCGGGTATATTTGGAGTCCCCCTTTAGCCTAATTTTAATCAACTCACACTTCAATTTTAACTTAAAATATACCAAGAGGCAATCACAAAGCACTCACTCCAAGCACATGCAAGCATATTGTTTCTCTTTTCTGACTCCATTCTAAGGCACTGGTTATTTCCTTGTTTATATATACATTGTGTCTCAGCATTGTGCTTTCGTGTGTTCATCTTTTATATCTTGCCATCTTTGATTATCTATAAGTTAAATTGCAAACTCCTAAGCAACTCATTCAGTTTAGCATCACAACACTAAGCAATTATCCTTAGTAACTTAATAGGGTCTACCCCCCTTGGCTTCGTTAGGAGTTGAGCCTAAACGGAGGAGTCAAGAACAAGGTTACATCCTTGACTCGAGACTTTCCCCCAAGGACACACCGAGTGGCTTGAACATTTCTGCCATGTGACCCAGGTGTGTGAAAGGCGGCAACACGCTCCAGTAGAATTTGAGGTGAATGGTACAAACCTGAGGCCACTCTCAAATTTAGCAGCCTATAAATGGTCCGCCATTTATTTCTGGAGCTTCACTTAAGGAAAGTGTTGACACTATTTTAGAGAAAAAAGGCACAAGACTGTGTCGAAGCTATGGAGAAAGAAGTCATAGGACTTCGAGAAAGATTTACAAGGATTTCGCAGGAAGCCAAGGAAAAGCTACAGCAAGAGAAACCAGCTGTTAGTGGCTCAGGAACGAGCCACAAGTAAGTGTTAGGGGACTGTTGGAGCAGGGTCCCACAGCTACAGGAAAAGATGCTATATCGGAACAAGAAAGTCAAAAGGAAATAGTACCTGAGCAGCCGAGAAGAGAGAGCTCACCCACTACACTTAAGGCAGCGGCGAAGATAGGAGGGCTCATCTACCCTCATAAATGGAAAAGGAGCAATGGGCCGAGGTATTGAAGACAAAGGACAGAAGGGGAGCGACCGAGGAAGTAGCACTTGTACCCACGATCAGCGTCGGGAAGCGTGGAAGACTGCAGAAAGCTGTGGTGTGACGGAAAGCAGTAGTTCAAAGTACAGATATGCCGACTTTCACAGTTAGGGTTTTGGGTTACTGTTGGGATAGGCCCACAGTGTTGTATCAGGGTGAGACCTTCAGTCCACCTATATAAGCATGTATTTTGTATTATGAAAGGTTAGCTAGTTGGATGATCTGTTAGCAAGTAGACTATCAGACATCTAGTTAGCTCACAGTCAGTTTTAGTGTAAGATATTGAGAAAGAGTCGAGCTCTGGTTCTGTTATTCAGTCTATAGTTATCTTACTGTAACCAATAGCTGGCTCCTTGAGCATGAATGTAACAATCCACGGGGATTGAGAGAGAGAGAGAGGAAGAGTATATTGTAAGAGAAGACAATATATGAAGAGAAGAGATCTAAGAGAGAAGGGCTCCTGGCTGTGTGTACGGAGTTTCCCAGAAGATCTCAAGCTACATAGTAGGTTGCAGCGGAACTGTGTTTACTCTCTCAAGATGCAATATATAAACCAGTTCCCATGGACGTAGCTTTCCCCCCTGGAAGTGAACCACGTAAAATCCGTGTGTTGTGAGACTGTTTCATGTGATTGTGTTTACTTATTTGTTATCTGTTATTCATTACACAAACTTTGCTTATCAGTTATTGAGTGAAAGTATGTTATCCTTCAGTTTACAGTAACATAGAAGGTTAACTATGAGTTGAATCTGTTAAGTATTCTGTATATGAGTTATCAATGCTTGATTCATGACAGTTACTTTTACAGTGTTAAGTTATTTATGCATATTTAGTTCAGCAAGTGAGCATAGTTGTCGTTAAGTATATTAGACTGTAGAAGTCTAAGTGAGGATGTTTAACTCAGATAGTATACCTAAGAGAGAAAGCCTTTGGACCTTGAGACTCATACTGAGACCAACTGTAGGAGATACCACAATATAGAGAGGCGATATCGCACCGACAGAGAAGCTGCGGTGTGAGATATCGCAGGATAAGAGTTAAGCAAAAGGGATAGTTTGCGCATCGCCCTGGAGCTGCGATGCTATAAGAGTCATTTCCCTATTAGAGCCAGCGAGTATGAGAGATAGATCCTCATAGTGAGGCCCAACTAGCTAATAAGAGTCAAGAGGCACTAGGATTTCATAGAACCTGGTTGAGGAAACCTGATTCCTCAACCAACCCATCCAAGATCACTTCGGGTGAGACTTCAGGCCGTTCTGTGGTCTGTTGCCGAAAGGGCCAGTGAGCTAGGGGTATTGTTGGTACAGTAAAGTAAACTTGGGTTTTCCCTCACACCAACATAGCCTCACATGTCCCTGATCCAAAACCACAGGTTTCATCAGAATTGGTTTCACCAACTGGGATTTATGATCATTTTCCCAAGGTGACCTATTACAGGACTGTTCTGAATAGTGAAGTTGTACGGCATGCCATGTGTCACTGGTTCATCTTCAGGTTCTAAAATTAGGAACATAGAAATTAAATTCCGTGCTCTTTCTATAAAATCTTCAAAAATTCCATTTGGACCTCTGTAGCCCAAGCTATAGCAATTGTCCCTAGGTGTCCTGTTTAGGGATGAATTCTAGAAGAGGCTAGAACCCTAACTTGGAGGGATCATATCTCCTATAATATAGCGAATATGAGGCTAAATTTTGGACACAATGTTCATTAGGATTATATCTTCGGTATTTGAAATTTTCATCTCTTGAACCTTTTCCAATATTAGGATATAGCGAATATACAAAAACTTAGCAGTTTTAGTATTTAGGGTTTTTCTAGCTCCGGGTCAAACTAGGGTTTGACTTTCCTGGAATTTCACCCAACCAAAAATCTTGATCCAGGTCTCTAAACTTCTATTTTGATTAGGAGATAAATCCTATGTTGGGCTTACTCACAAAATTATTCTTCTGCAAGAAGCCCTAATTTCCCACACCGAAAACTGAAAATGCTCGGAATCAAATTCTACTTCGACAGAAAGATGCGCCCTTCAATGGAGAGTCATCCTAGCCTTCTTTTGTTGATCGATTGTGGAGAGAGAACCAAAAAGTAAGAATCCCTAGATTTTGTAGTTGCACAATGTCTTCTTTTCAGGGTGGCTCTGATACCATGTTAACTTTTCATATGCTTAGCTAAGACATCAGTACTTCATTTCATTTTCATAACAAAAGCATATAAACAGGATCACTGAAAGATAGACAAGAAAAACCATACAAAAGGGACACAAAGATTTATCCTGGGAAAACCCTAAAGGGAAAAACCCAGCAAAAGCTTCCTCAATATAGATTCCCCAAAAAGATAGAAGATAAAAGATAAAACCAGCAAGGAGTTCAAAGCTTGATCCTCCTCCTTCTCCAGCTACTTCTCTTCTCCACTAATGCACTACACAAGTGAGAGTGTGTGTCACAAATGAGGAGAGCTACACCTCTATTTATATTCATCCGCTCACTTCAATTAACTCATCTGACATGTAGGCTCAAGTTAATCATGTAGGCTCGAGTTACACATGTAGGCTCAAGTAACCACACTGGGGTGCTAATGAGCCACCTTTACAATTAGAGGGGACAACCTCATGACTCTTATTAGTTCTTCTGATTAGAAGCATCGAGGTACAATATATCACAAGTGGTTCTCCCAGTAGGACCATTAGGGACCACAAAAGATACATATAGAATATTCTTCGAAGTTACAATATTTCAACACGCCTGAGGTGGAAGTCTCATCCAGTGGCGCATTTTCCTGGGAGGCAAGCGTGCCATGTGGTTCGTTTCAGAGGAGAACCATGGAAGAGATAGAGGTTTGGTTCACTGAGGTGATAGACCTAATGTTTGCACTAGACCGAGGGACGTTGTGGACTAAAACATCCTAACACCACCATCAAGGTGATGGAAAGGGCAGGGGATGATCAAATCCGCGACCCTTAGAACCAGCTTAGAAGCCACACGAAACTGATTCAGAATCTTAACCATGCTGTATAATATGATTGAAAATCAGGAGGGAAAAATCCTTGCTCTAGTGCCACACATGCTACCATCACCGCCACCTCAAAGAGACAGCTCTTCCTGAAGCCATTCCTACTCGTGCTATATAACACCACCTTCTGTAGATCTTTGAGACACAAAATTGTGTAGATGGTAAGATTTATATGAGGTTGAGTCCTAAGCACTGTTGAAGCTTTTCACAGACGACCATGATAGTGTGGTTCGAAAAATTAGTTCGACAAGGAGTACTCTTGGTAGGAAGGACTGAAAATATGTGTTCTAGTTATCCATGCCAGAAGACTTTCAACCGCTGGGGCACAGATGTTAGATACCAAGAGGGATTCACCCGCTTCTACACCGCCCAGTCTCTAGATATATGGTGCATGGGTTTGGACATCCTAGCAACATCCCTATGGCACTCTCGACTGTAGTCCCGACCTCCAAAGTCCCAGCTCGATGTGGTGGTAGAGCTGTTGGAGCAAAAGCTTGTGTTGGGACCAGGTGGGTCCAAAGCCTCCGACGCCATTCCTGGGGGTTCCATTTGGCTGCTTAGTCACGCACAAAGAGAGAGACAGGTGCACATCCACCTGCATGGCCCACTGGAAGATCCTCCTCGTGGGAGGAAGAGGATAGTACAAGGATGATAAGCTTCTTAAGTCACTTATCATCACCTAGCATCTGGCCACCCTTTTTCTGACCTCCTCCTATAACAGTCTTACTGGATGAAGGATGAGGTCGGGAGAATGGTAGAGGTGAGGATTTGGGCCTTCTTATCAGCCTCTGATCGACAACCTCCAGCTAGACAAGGAGACCCAAAATGGGTCTGGGGCAGCCTATGTGGGTAATTAATCATCAGCACGCCGCATGGGAGCCATCTTCACAAAGCAGGGTGGTGCGAGACTTTGCGCTAGCAGCCTGAGTTACTACACGCCGCATCTCCATGATGCTTGTTTATGATTGTAAAAATGTGGTGATAGTCCATTCTTTGCACTGTTAATGTCGGATGGTGACTTGTAACAGTTTTTTATTCTGTAGTCTCAGCATTAGGATTGTATAAAAATGCTCCCAATAGAGGGAGAAAGGAGTTGGAAAATTTGATTGGGAAACAATCCTCGGGCTGAGGTTCCTGTTTGTAAAACTTGTCCCTTGTGTATGAATAAATTGCAGTGAAGGATCGTCATTCATAGCCGAGATTCCTGTGTTATTGCTTTTCCCAATAAGTGCTTTCTTTTACATGTGAATGTGTTTCCTGTTCCCACTCCATTTTGTTTATTGCTTTCATGCTTGCGAATTAGGGTATAGTGGTGCGGAATTCATACTTGTTATGCTTTGGCCACTGTCACAAGAATTTAATGATGGTTCTTCTAAATTCATATGTAATTCATCTTTTCGGTGCTCCATATGATGGACTGTCCCTCCTTGTCTTCTGAAACGCCTGCCTAAATCTCCTAATTGGGAAATCAGTAGCTATCTTGCCTCTGCTTGCAATTTTATGTCACTCTTCCACCAGAAACCAATTCTTATGCAGGTTTCTACTTCATTTACCCATGGACCTTCATCCCCTCGATAATCCCCCCATGCATCTTCCTTGACATACTTTGCCCCATTTAAGATCCTAGCCCCCTGATTACAACAATTGAAAATCCTATGCGAAGCAGTCTCAAGTGACACACAAGACTGACAACCTTATGTGGGCATGCTCCAATGAAGAACGAGAGATCCCTCGCTGACCGCACAGGGCTGGAGGCACAGCTAAAGTGGTTCTGCTGTTACCCAGAGGTGGGCCTTTCCTTAACCTTGGGATCATTTCCGGTGCTAACACATGTAACAGAGGTCAGGAGGAAAACCTCATGGGAAAAACCTCCCCTCAAAAATGGATTTTGAAATAGAAACAAAATCTACATATACTTATAATTCCAAACTAAAAAATGTCTGCAGGAATCTTCTTCTTGGGAAGAATAGGAATGTGCTCTATCAACTCAGGAACAACTGCATGATGAATCCTTAGACCATGTAGAACAACTGAAATGCACTAATGGGATATAAAATGGTACTCTTCATATTTGAACTTCAAACCCCCAGGTGAGTAATTCGAACCAAATAGGATGCCATGTGAGGAATTCAAACCCCATAGGATGCCATACCTGAAAGAGACTGTAAATGCTTGAGAATAGGTGACCCCAAGTGAGTCATAAGGATCTTGAAGCATCAACTTCAAATGAAGGTTGTAATTAGCTACAAGAATGTGGAACAAAAGTCCCAAATGTGCCATTATAATGGAAAAAGCTTCTCCATCTTCATATGAACTTGAAGGAACTCTACTAGTGATGGTGGAGGAAACATCTCCATTTTTTGAACCAATACTCTCATTTGAAGAAAACCCATCTTCTAGAGAAGGCTCACTATGGACATCAACTAGCAATACATCTTGCCATTCATAACAGAAGACATAGAGGAGAAGGGTGAAATTAAATCTTCAGCAGTAGTGACAGCAGCAACTCGTATGCTCTCTTCATGAAACATAGCTTATTGACAAGGAGAAGAAGCCACAGAGGAAGAAACTTGAGTTGGATCATTTACTGAATCTTTGGATATTTCTTCTTCTTCATTTTGAACAGATTCTTGAGAAATGCATGGAAAATATGCCGAATTCTTTGAAGTGATGTTAGGAATTCTCCTTTACCTAAGTCAATCTGAAGAAGGAAATAAGTTCGATGAGTTCTTGGCTAAACAAATAAATTCTCATCTTGAGAAGTTTCATTTGGATAAGCACTTTAGATACTAGGCATACCTATTTTCCATCATAGTCAGTTCTAACAGGAAGACCCTTGAGGACATGGATTCAAAGTTGCTTCAAGGACTGGGCCAAGTTCATCATGTTTTTCAGGTATTTCTTGTTGTTGGGGTGGCAGGGTCCGTCAAAAGTATGCCGAGTGGGTACTTGTTGGATGCGGGATTTAATTCCACATTCAATGAGCTCTCTTGATCAAAATTTGAATAAAAACATGGGGAGATATGTCGAAAATACAAACAAAAAAAGTAGCTTTTTTTATGATACCTATCCCCAAATTTATATTAAAAAAGTGTTTAATACCTATACGATATTTCAAATTTAAAGCAATTTCATTGGCTAACACATGATGACATGGAATTTGAGTTAAAGTTAAAAGGCCCATTTTGAGTTGAAATTTCCTCTAATGTTTGCTTGCTCTCTATATATCTCACATCTTCTTGCTGCATGCCAAGAGTTTCATCTAGATTTCTCCAAAGCTCGAATGGGTAATCAGCATAATCAAGGATGTAGCGCATTGTAGGAGGTATAGCTAGACATAGTTCCATAGGCTCTATCATTGTCATTAAGCCAAGAATCCTTCTCTTAACAGGACTCTGGTTCTCTCACAACAACAATGGACACATCATAGAGACATTGCCTCTTGAGATATGCACACATATTTGACTTCCATTTAGAATAGTTGAATGGGGAAAGGAGAGGAACAACTTTCAAATCCATGAAGTTGTTGTAGAAACCTGCAATGAAAAACACTCACATAAACTAGAAATATGTCCTAAATAGCAAGTCAACTTCACAAGATTTGTTGCAGCTCAATCTGGATCTAATACCATGTGAGAAATTGCTTCTCTAGTTAGATCTATGAGCTAGAACAATTTCACCATCAAACTATTTGACAAAACATGCAAGAGAAAACAAAGAGATAGAAAATAGCTAGAACAACACATGTGAAAGGTTCTGATTACTTCTTGTCATATTATTATCATACATCATTTATAATACAATGGACAAATTTGAGTGGATATGGAATCCAATTGGATTTGTAAATGTGTCAATGTGAGAAATAACCTCAATCCCCCCTAGGCGGACCAATGGAGACCCAACTTAGCCCAAACAGACTTGAATTGATGTGTGAGTGTTGGTGAGGTGTGTTGGGTCATTAAAGACTCCAAGGCATGTGTGGGTGAGAAGATCAAAGGCAACTGGGGTGCTCTAGGTGCCAATAAATGTTCCTAGGAGAGCTAAAACAGGCCAGATACACGCCTAGCACACTCAGTCAAACCAGGGCCCCACAAATCAATGAGGTAGTGCTCTAATGCCTTTATGAGGGAGCACATAGGCTAGGTTGACCAAACAAGGCACTGATATAGGTGTGAATAGGCCAAGTTAGCAAGATATATTGTTGGATTAACTCTCCTAAGTCTAAACCATAGGACATTAATGAAATTTGTGAAAATCATGTTAGCCTAAGATCTAAACTATATACTAAGGATGTATTACTGATCTAACAATCACTAACTCCCTTATGGAAAAAATCTTGTTTGGGATTGAGAATTGGCCCATCTTGAACTATACCTCTAACACTCCTTACTCATTAGTGATTGCTAGATTCAAAGAGCTAGTTGTAGGATTCCTCGTAGTAGTGAAGGAGACCTTGCTACCTAAAAACTTCCTTAACTCTTTGGATTTCCTCTGAGTCTTGGTTTTGGCCTTCTACTTGATTTGTCCATAGATATCCAACATCTGCTTCTCAGTCTTGAATTTTACTTCAGCGATAGAGGCAAAGGAGTATATCTGATATTTGAGGAAAGGCTCCTCAGCTCCCTCCTTCTTCGAATGTGGAGCCCCTAAGGGATTTTTCTTTAATCATGTAGTGACTGGTTTCCCATCATGATAGGCTCTCTATGACTTACCATGACTCTCATTGCCTCCTTTCCTCCAGTAGTAGGGGGTACCTTCAGTATGAAACTACCCATTCTGGAAGGGATACCATAAATTATTATTGGGGTGGGAACATATAGGGTCCTAGGGACGTTTTTGAATAGTATGGCTATTATCTATACCACCCATATTAGAGATAGCATATCAATTCCCTTCCATTCCCCTTGGTCATACATTAATATAATACTACTCCTTGGGGTTGGTATCTATGATAGGAGTAATATACACAATATCCATGGCATTCTAAGTAATGGGTTTAGTACTACCTATCAACAAGAAAACATCAACTTGGAGTATTAGGTTTACGTATGAATAGGGAACCATATGAATAGAGGAAACCTAATATGCTACATAATTGTATGTGGTCATGCAACCACCATTTGATTTGCAACCTACCCTCGAGCAGAGTTTTCAGCAACATGCTTCTGTTCTATCATTTCCTTGAGGGAATCACACTCAAAATTAAATTCATGCTCCAAGTTGATTACGTCCTCCTCTATGTCTATCCTAGGCTTCTTGCTAGAATTTTTTTCATCACATTCCATTTTTTCCACCTCTGATCGAGACCTCATGTTTCTACCATCATCGTTTAGGGGAAAGGGAGTATCTCAGACTACACCTTGCACTTCTTTAGGCACCTAAATATTCTATGCAGGAGTCCAATAAAAATCATACAAAAGGGAATTTTCCTCCTTGGACAAGTCAAGGATCATGGAGTGAATGAAAATTGACTTTTGCACCTAGACCCTCCTCTCAGAAATGATCCCCTTAGGATCGTAATTCTATGCATGAGCCACTTAAAAGTTCATGGCCTTCAAAACTTTCTCCACCATTGGTAATGTTGTTGGCTTATTCACAACTAAGAGCCCAAATTTAATAGGGTATTTGATCCAGAAATCCTTCCTTTGAATAGTAAAATGCTCCTCATGAGCAGCAATCCTCTACCTGATCAATTCTAGTGCAAATACTAAGGGAGTCAGGAAAACTGGCAGCATGAAAGGGGAAGCCGAAAAAACCATATATCGTAATTATTGAATACTTTTTCATCATGAACCAATCTCCAATACCCTCCTGTTGTAAGGCAGTCTTCATGTCTTATTATATCCTCCTCTCTTTAGGGTTCAATAGTCTGGAGATGCTGAGGATGATCCTGTCAGTGAAAAGGGTGTAAGACCACTCCCGTATTTTATGGAGGGACAGGGGCTAGTTATTGAACACCTATGGATCCATGTCCTCAAGGGTCTGCCTGTTAGAACTGACTGATGGAAAATAGGTACGCCTAGTATCTAAAGTGCTTATCCTAATGAAACTTCTCAAGCTGAGAATTTATTTCTTTAGCCAAGAACTCATCGAACTTATTTGTTTCTTCATATTGACTTAGGTAAAGGAGAATTCCTAACGTCACTTCAGAGACAATGATATCACTATCAAGACCTAGGATTTGACTTAAGAGGAAGATTACTGATATGATAGTTTTTATGAAAAATTCAGAGGAAAGTGGGGTGATTAGGGTCTCTGAGGGAACTGAGGTATTCAAAATGGTCTGGAACAATTTATTCTTCGATTATAGGTCAACTTTCCCGAACACCTGCAAAACCTTTGATTCATTAAAGGGGATCAGGGCCTAACTTTGGGCTTCAGAGAGGCCCAAGGAATCCCTAACAGCTTTTGGTGTGATGTTATAGATGACATGGGAGTGGATATCATCTAAGATGGCCTTCCTAGTGGAAAAATAGTTAGAAGCTTCCCTCTGGACAATATATGGGAAATGGGGCAATTTTTCTAATGTAAACCCTGCCAAGGATGACTTTAAATCTACCAACAGTTCTTACTACTCCTTAGAAGGAGACGTCAAGACATTCTAGGCATCACTAACACTGGAAAAATGCAGACGAGGATCATGAGCATCATTAAGTCGATCCCAGATGATCTCCTTGTACAGGTCAAGGAGTTTTATAGATGAGGCCATGGTAGAACTGTTAATTGGATGAATTACAGAGCACAAAGGGTTGATAAGAGATGAATGAGTTCCTGGTGGTGATGATTGACACTTCTAGAGATTGCAGTCACATCTACCTGAATCATGCTTGGAATACGTCGGAGTTCCAAGGTGGTGGGAGTAGCAAACCGACGGTTTAGTTTCAAATCCCAAGTTATCGAGTTAATGTCAAATTTATTATCCTTTTAAACCATCATGCCCCATACATGTTACTTTTGTGCATCCAATATCCGAGTGTGATATCCAATGGGAAGGGGACACATCAGTTACATGCATTCCCCATCGCGTAGACCCTCTTCGACTTTGCATGTGAAATTTTCCACAATGATGTGCATCAGCACCATTGAATCTCATTGAAGATGTGTGAATGAATGAAGGTCATTTATCCTCCCCTGTGCTTTACCGTGGCAATTATTTTGGGCCCATCATATTTTTTTGACTCCAAATTCAAATAGTGCATGCAATTTCACATAGAAGGATTCACTTCCACTATAGATCCATATTGGGCTTTGATCTTGGTCATGGAAATCTACAGGATCTACATAATTCCGTAGATTTTCATATTTACCTCCTTCCCAACACCTAACCTTAGGATTTTTCCAAATATTTCTTCATTTTAGACCAAGGGAAGCTCCTTCAGAACCTACCCAACATTCGCTCAGGTCATATAACATAAAAAAAAAAAAATTACTCTACCCATCATCTTTACTAGCCTATCCTTTTGCAGGGGATGAGTGTAGATGCATGTGTGGAAATCCCAAAAAGTTAGCACAGGTTCTAACAGCAGCTCCATATGGGGATGCTATCCTCCCTATGAGGTAGAAAAGAACTTTGTAGACCAAGTTCCTGATCCATTGGACCTATTGTTCTTGAAAAAACACAACTACTGCACATTGTTTCTTTATCCCAAAGGCCCATTGCCTCAAAATTTACTCCAGTTCCTTTAACACTAAATTCAAAATGAAAGAAAATGAAATGATAATCACCTCGGGCTTTAAATACACTAGATATCCATCCACATGTATACTATTAAAATAAAATGGTATATAAAATGGCATGGAGGGATTAAATTACTTCAAATAAATTAGTTTTTTAGGAGCCTCTCCTTTACAAGATCTCTTGACACCATACCACCCTCCATTTCCTCTAGTATGTAGGCATTCTTCCCTCTAAAAGATGCAATTTTGTAGGGGCCCTTCCACAAGTGATCAAATTTTCCATGATTTCCCTTCTCTTCACGGGGTGCATCCCATTGCAAAACTACATCCCCCATCTAGAAATCATCAAGATTTTTCCTCTTATTAAAGATCTCTTTCATTTTATCCTCAAATTTTTTAGTTCTGTAAAAAAATTTCTCTTTGATACTGCAGTTCAACTAGATGATACATCCTTCTCTGAGTCAGGTGGGTTTGAGTGTCTTCTTCCTATAATAATATCATCACTGGAAAACTCATAGAACTAAGAAATATTACCTCAGATCCATAGACCAGCTGAAATGGCGAGGTGCCAATAGATTTCTTCACACTGATTCTGTCAGCCAACAAAGCATGGGCTGGATTTGTGTGCCAAGCATTCTTGTTGTCTTGCAACAACTTCTTGATAATCCTCATGAGATTCTTATTTGATGATTTTTCCAACCAATTTCCCTGTGGGTAATAGGCTATGGAATGCCCCAATTGTATGTGATATTTGAAACAAAATTCAATGATATTCTTTGACTTGAATGCAGTAGCATTGGTAGTGATCAAATTCCTAGGAACCCCAAACCTTGACAAGATGTGTTCCTCCAAAAACTGCATAATTACTATCTCAGTGGCCTCTCTAGCTGGCCTGGCTTCAATCCATTTAGTGAAATAATTAGTGGCAGTGAGTATCCACTTGTGTTTCCTTAAGTAAGATAGGTTTATTTCTCTAATTAAATCCAAGCCCCATTGTTGTAAAGGGGCCTAAACATGTATGGGGAGAAAAGGCAATAGCTTCCTTCTCCCTTTAAATATCTGACACCTATGGGAGGAAACAATCTCATTGTGGATATCATAAAAGATAGTTGGCCAATAAAATCATGCTCTCATGATCTTATTCATAGTGGTATTCCAATAATGATGACCTCCACATTCTCCTTCATGAAATTATTCAATGAGCTTCTTTTCCTCCTGTTCATTCACACAATTCAGCAAAACCCTTCCTGCTTCTTTCCAATGCAATTTCCCATTTAAGATGAAAAATTTGGTCGCTTTCTACTTGAGGAAGATGGCCCTTATTTTGTCCATATCCCGTGGAGCTTGCAGATGCTTTAGCATGAATATGATGTCAATATACCATGGGGATGACAAAAGATGTTTAGTCACTTGAAGCTCTCATCATTCCTCTAGGTTTGGCCCTTCTACTGATAATTCAGTGATCATGTGCAAGATGAGCACATCATAGTAATATTGTGCCATGAGTTTGGCTAGTCCCTAGCCTTTGATCAGCTTTATGGGTTTAATATTTAAGTCACATTCAAGTAAGATTGCTAACCATTTTCCCCTTATACCTTCAGGATCTGGTTGGGTTAGGATCTCCTTTGATGCACTGGTGGGGACATGAGCAATAATGTGAGAATGTAGGATGTAAACCCAGAAATCCTTCAAAGCCTACACCAGAGCATAACCCTGCTTGTCCAGGATGTTGTATTTTCGTGGGGAATCCCTCAAGGTCTTGTTGTAGAAATAAATGGGCTCCTCATTTCCCTCATGATAGCTTTGTAACAATACCCCTACCACTGTGTGCTCTGAAGAAAATGAGAATATGAGGAAATATTTGGAAGAATCAGGGATTGCTAGTACAGGTGCTTCCAAAATAGACTTCTTTATGTCTTCAAAGGACTACTTTGCTTCAAGTGTCCACTTGATATCCTTGTCTTTTCCCAGCATGTTAGCTATACATCTTACTATCTCAACAAAGGGAACAAGAAATATCCTCAGAAATTTCACCTTTCCCAGAAAATATTGAACCTCAACCTTGTTTTGAGGGATTTCAATTTTATATATTTCTTCAACTCTCTTTCGGTCTATTTTGATACCTTCCTAGGAAATTATGTGCCCAAGTAGCTTCGCTTCTTTCATATAAAAGTGTGACTGCTTTGGATTCAAAGAGATGTCAAACTTCCTACACTTTTTTAACACTCTCAGTAGGTGTGTGACATGTTCTTCATTAGACTTTGAAACGACAGTGTATTAGAACTCAGAATCGCACCCAAGGTTGTAGAAGGTGAACCCCAAGGTAACAATAGAACCACTTTAATAAAGGGAGATAGATTCATCCTTTCTAAAGAGGGATCTCTCACAAATATTTAATAAGGCCATATATCAAAATAAAACAAAGTTTAGATTGAGTTTGTGGCTAAAACAAGGCAAGCATAAATTGGGCTATGGAGTCACAAATGTAAATGAATTACAGAACAGTTTGCATGGAAAGAGATACAAAGGAAAGATAACAATTGGTTACATTCAAAATGATTTTGGTCTGGTGATAAAAGAAGAAAGATGACATTCCATCAACACAGAGCACCGAAGGGATGAATTATGCATCAATTTTAGAGGAAAATTCTTGGTGAAAACCTAGAACAATAGCCAGATGAATTATGCATCAATTTTAGAGGAAAATTCTTGGTGAAAACATAGAACAATAGCCAGAGCATAGTAATATGAATTCTGAGCTATTATACACCCATTCTATATCTGAAGGAGGACATAATGGCAAGTTAAACAAGAAGGCATACACATAGAGAAACAAATAACAGATTGTAATTATGAATTCCACATAAATCTCTGCAACAACAAACCAGCATTCAGCTCTGCAATTTTATTACTGATAAATCACAAAAAGCACAGCACAAAATTCTCATGGGTTCCAACCCTGTCTTCCTCTATCGAGGGTATATTTATAGTATCCTAGGCTCTCGAGACCAACATTGAAACATAGCCAAAAACCATTACAGCAATGATACTCAATCTTAACAAAATGATGATTAGGAAGATCTGCCATAGTCATAAATCAAACAGACAAGCACGCGGTAAACATGCATGGTAAATAAATTGGAGGATTTGGATAGTTGATAATGACATTTCCGAGATCCTTCGAGTAATCTACAACAACTTCATTCATGGTAGCATCTTTACCAGTGAAATACTTCTGGACTGTTGATTTTTCATCAAGACACATTCTGAACAATCGATCTGGAGTTGGCAGGGAACAGAAAACGACCTCTAAATTTTCCTTTCTGCCATTTTCTCTCTTTCCACCCCTTTCTTTCATTTTGCACCATTAATCATCTACATAAAATATTTGGACCATAAATCTGGAGAAAAGCGAAAATAGGCTTTCCACTTTTTGTAAAACATGCTTCTGAGTTTTCCGCTTCCTCACTTTTGCCTCTGCCTTTCCATCTCTACACACTTTTAGAAAATGGCAAACGAAACCTCAATCCTTCGTGGAAAAAAATTCTGACTTTTCCACCCTCAAGTTTAGGCTTCTTCCTTTCCACCTCCACACTTTTTGGAAAGCGAAAATTAGAACTCAAACTTTCAATTTTCTCATGCCCAAATAATTAAGTTTCCCACTTTTTGATTTTTGCCTTTCGACCCCCGCCATCTTCCTTCTACACTGTTGATCTGTGTGGGAACTCTATGAACTGTCAATGTGGCGAATTGCAGAATGCATAATTCTAAGTACTTGCCACCAAACATTTTTACATTCCACTCCAGGGTTTCCGCTTCCTCCTTTCTTCTTCCTCCTTTAGTGGAAAGCAGAAAATGGAAGGCGGATTTCCATTTTTCATGTATGTGATTTTTCCTTTTCCACTTCTACTTTTTTTATTCTGCCATTTATTTCTCCGTTGTTGATATTTAGTGGAAGCTCTCCTATTTTTCAATCTTGTGGATAGTGGAAGGCGTAAACTCTATTGTTTCGTACCAATCTTTATGTTTTCTGCTTTCCTATCTCCACCTCGTATTCTTTTCGCACCATTGATATGTGTGGAGACGCCCTCACCCATAGATCTGGCGGAATGCAAAAATCAAGACTTGAACTTTCTTATGGCTGAAACTTAGCATCTCCTGCTTTTCTATCTCCGCCCGGATCGCGAAAGGAGGAAGTCAGCTTTTCCACTTTTTATAACCAATTTTTAGTCCTTTCTGTGCTTTCGCTCCCAAGTTTCCTTGGGCAGAAATGAATTTTAGCAGTTGATTTTGTCTGCTGTAGATTTAGGTCGTTCATTCATTGTCTTTATTGAACTAAGGGATTATGTATTCCTTTGAATGCATTTTTAAGGTCAAAACTCAGGATTTATTAAGTATTTTGGCATTACGAGTCTAGAAATGTCCCTTGAAACACTTGCAGACCTTCATCAACAATCTTTAAGGGTCAGATGATATGGAAATTTTTAACCTCATCCCTCCTTTTAATGGCCATATCTCGTACTAATTATTTAGCACATAAATGGTGTTAACAAGTGGCTCCAACTTGGGATTATATCCTCCTTGCGAGGTAGCAAAGAACCCCGTAGACTAGGTGCCAAATCCATTGGGCAAGTCCCAACCTTTTCCTAAAATTCCCAACATGCTCTAAAAACAAAAACTAAATTGATGTTGAAACAAACTGAAAAATTACTAAAAGAAATGATCGTTATGTTGAGCTTATTCACACCTACCTACCCTACTCACTGAGCATCCGTTCCCAGTCAAGTAACTTCTAAATTCCACTGAATCCAAACAAGAAAATGATCCCATAAATCAATTTTCTCCTCATGCTTGACAAAAAATAGAAAGGAAGAACTTCATGGAAAAAGGTTATGGTAAAGAAATTTATCTTTGTTGTAAAGACATAACCAACCATTATCCTTGCAAAACTTCTCCACATAGTCAGATACTAGATCATAACATCTTTGACACTTTCAAATGTTTCACTGTAAAACTTCTCCATGTATTCTGCCACTGGATCATGACAACCTGCAAAAATTTATGTTAATTTCTTGTCATGACAAATATTCTCCAACTACAACTCCTCTAGCACCATGCCAAAAGATTCTTCAAGAAAACCATGCAAAGAATGCTCTTGACAATTTTCAAATGAGATATCAACTTCCTCATCTAAGATATCAGAATTTAAAACCTGATTCCTTTCAAGTATTTCAAAGGAAATGTCATTGTGTTCTTTAATAGAATCAAGCAAAGTGAGTTTTGAATTTCAAAAACATAAATAAATATACCATTTGGAGTCGTCCTCTTCTTCAATAAAATTGGGTGAAATGTGCTCTTCTTGACATTCTGAATTCGGAAAACATGAAGAGACATCCCACTTAGGACACTCACTTTCTTCTAGGTGGTCCAATCCATGAGTGCAGACTGTTGGTTCTTTGGGTGCATCATCCAAGTGGCCATCTGTTATCCACCTGAATGGCAACTCTCCGTCCGAGTACCGACATTCCTTATGTTGGCACACAAAAGGACATTTATGGATTGAGGGTTGCCTAAAACACTATAGATGGGCATATTATGAACTACATTTATCATCCATCCAGCTGGTTATTTTTACCTTTATATATGTCAAGTGTTGTACGCACCTCTTCCCATATGCAACTTGCGTGTTGTACATGAGTATCAGTTATTGCATCTCGCGTACAGATTTGTACGTGGGTTACCCTTAGAGCAACTCGCGTGTCATACGCGAGTTTCCATTATTAATACCCATGTACACCTTCCTTCAACATTAAAAATAATAAATCATGATTATCTGAGATTTGTTAAGCCCTTAACCATAATTAGCTTAATTGTCTCAACCTCCTCAACCCTAGAAACTGCCTTATTTCACCAAGTATAAATAAAGGCCTTGGGGAGGGTATTAATTAATCATACTTGAGAGCAAAGTTATGCTGGTGGAATCTATTCAGAAGTCTTTGGAGCAATGAAACTCAGAATCTTTTGGTTACAAAGGAGTCCTTGTCTCAAGCGTTGGGTTGTAATCTAAAGTCATTCATTATTGTTAATAAAGAGAATCCTTCTTCCATATGTGTCTTGAATGTCTTTCATGTATCATGGTTTGATGAATACTTATGATTAAGCACTCTGTATATGATTTATCTAACCTGTTTTATATACATGTATCATCTTGCATTTGGAGGATTTGCTCTTGACAAGTGAAGGAGAAGGATCCCAGAAGGCTTTGGAGGAGAAGCAGAGCAGAAGAGGACAAAGCTACGATCAACCGTCGTGTATCGGGTGAGTCTTTTCTATCCTCCTATTTCCTTTTCTGTACTCTAGAGTCGATTGCCTGCAAGTTTTATGAGTATGTTGGTAACCCCAAACCTTTGGTTATAAGGTTTTTATTCATGTACAACAGAACTGGCGACTCCGATGGGGAGCCCAGACTGCTGTAGGTTGTTTCTGTCACCCTTGACCAGTCTTTGCCTTGAAGTTTGTGTGTGGTATTTTATCCTGGTTTGTCCTTATCACAGTGTTTGAAAGCATTATGGATTTTTCTTTTTTTAAGAAAAATTTTGTACTTGTACATGGGTTTCTCTGCTACACAGTCACGTACAGAGGCCTGCATACATGGGTTTCTCTCTTGGACAGTCGTGTACAGTACACAAGTTTCCCTTATACACAGTCGCGTACAAGCCTGGAAATAGGGATTTTTAGGATTGTGTTTGCTTGTCCCTCTCTTTGTGTAATTCATGTTTGTTAGTTGGCTTTCTTTATGGATACTGTATTGTTTGTCTGAAGACCTTGGTGACCACACTTTGTGCTTTTTCGTAAATCCCTTGGGTTTCTTTCGTTTGGATTGTCTTCTGTATGCATGTTGAAGTAGCTTGGCCTGTTTGGGTTATAGGGTGAAGTGTCTCTGTCTAGATCAGTGATCAGGGTTTTGGGCATTGTTTTTCCAGTCTATCTTTTTAATAGTGGTTGGTTTGTCACTTACCTTTATGAGTTTACAGTGATCTTTTGTCATTGTGTACACCCAAGCTAGGGTTCCCGGTCTCCCTTTGTTGGTTGATTCTTGGTTCTTTTGACCTGTTTACTTTAGTTTGTTTATTTTATACAGTTGATTAGATCCAAGTATACTCAAGTTTAGTGCATTTTAGGTGCATGGTAGAGTTTGAGCATTTTAAAAAGTGAAAAGAAAAACATTGTTAAGCTTTTGCATTTGCTTTTGCATAAGTAGTTTTCATTTCAGTTTTAAAATATAATCTCAAAAACTACAAAAAACACAGTCCTGGTTTCTCTTTATCGTTTTCATTTGTTCATCAATATATATTTACAAAAAGAAAAAGAAGTTTGCTTTAATAATGGTAATTTGCTTTGAAAAAATACACCTTTACTTTTTTATTTCTTATCGAGTCAAAAAACACCATAGTTCATCACTCCATTTCCTTATGAGTAAGAAATAGCCCTTTAAAATGAACGCAATAATTAAAATTTACTAGTAATTTTTGTTTTTAGGGGCCTTTCACCTACTGGCTTAGGCTAGACTTGTGGGAAAGGAAGTGTAAACTTCCCATAAGTTTTAAAATTCAGACGTAGTGGACCTTTCTTTAGGTAAATCCTTGACTTTATCAATTGTATCTGGGAAGCTCCTCTCAAACGGGAGTTAAGCACGAGGCCGCATGGAGGCATTGGACTGAGGAGATAACCCTCTGATTCCTTGTCAAAATGTAAATCAAGACTTTTACGCATCTGGGGATTATGTCCTAGACATAGTTTCGGGCTCAGCTACCCTGCCCATGTGTACGGGTCAGGCTTGCGACTGTCCCCCCAGACTGTTGGTATAGCTAAGGTAGCCTTTAGTCTCTTGACATTTAGGGTTCATACCTAGGTAAACCAGAAGGTTATTTCTGGTTCACCTTGGACAGGCTTGGAAGGTAACCCTTGCTGTAAGTGTAGGAGGGCGATTGGGTGATTCCTCCGCTTATGCGTAAGAACCACTTCAAGGATGCCAAGTAATCGTTCTTCAGCTTTCTTCAAGAAAGTACATCTTTGACCCTTGATTGATTGTTTGAAGCTTTAGGATTTTTATAGTGTATGCTCTATGGTTTTTCCTGTGTTTAGTTGGCCTTAGGGTTTGATTTGTCAAATTTTCAATCATGGAGGACCAACCTATAATAAGTTCAAGAAGGTTGAGAAACCTTCCTCCTCTCCTTACATTGGAACCTCCACCTCCACCCCAAAGGCGAAGATTGGACACGGATGGTTCATTTGAACTGGTAGGGATAAGTGAAGTCCTAGGTGAACCAGAACTTATAGCTAACCATTTTGATCTTGATATAGTTGAGATAGAAGACTTGCAGACTGACGAGTTTGCAAGGAATTTTAACACCCCCTTGACTGATTTAAACGATCCTGTGATCGTTCAGGTTAGACCTTTTGATTCACCTGTTTTAGGTGTCCCTATGGGTAGGATCATGTCTTCTATGAAAGAAAGCTCTTTTGTGTTCACCTCAGTCGTTCCGGTTTAAGGGGTATTACCTCCCCCGGTAAGTGCCCCTAGATCTAGTATACCTTCTACACCTTTGACTCCAACAAGCCGGGTGGTCCAACCACCGATTCACTCAAACCTAGCAGGTACTTCTCGTGATATGGTTACTGGGATACCTAGTATACCTACTGTTCCTTCATCCTTTCCATATACTACCCAGAGCGTTCCGGTAGGATCCTTGGCGTTCGTCCAAGGATTTCCTTGGAATGGGGGGTACATTCCCCCATCCACTCCATACGTAGGCACATCACCTTCCTATGTAGGAGTGCAATTTGGGAACAATACCTCTTATGGGAAAAGTTTCCAAACTTTGATTTCGGTTCCATTTACGAGCTCTCCCTTTTCGTTGTTTAGCGAAGGGATATCGGCTCTTATCTTTCAGAACCCTGTTTCTATCGGGACGGCCTGAACTACTTATACTGCACCTCCCACACACAATCCTATGGCTTACGGATCGAATCTGTTTCAGAGTAATCTACCCACTTCGCAACCAGTGGCAGGGGGAAACCCCACTTTTACCTATGGGCATTCGGGGGCAGGTCCCTCTAATCCCTAGGCTGGAACATTTAGTACCCCAGTTTGACCCAAACTTCTATTCCTGGAAACCTTAAATTTTTCAGATTTGTCAAAATTGATGAATGACTCGATGAGGTATGACCCCTTGTGGCCACCTATCCCCACCAAATTGCCATTGGACATGCCTAAATTCGAGGGCAAAGTTGGTGAAGACCCTGGGGCTCATGCCACCACATTCCATTTATGGTGTTCTTTGAATTCACTGAATGAAGATTCAGTTAGGTTGAGGCTATTCCAGAGAACCTTAACAGGTACCGTGACAAAATGGTATATTGAATTTCCTTCTCCTGCTTTCAGTAGTTTCTGGGACTTGGCTAGTGCATTTCTTAGCCACTTTCAGCTTCCGGTCCGATATGATTTCGGAACAGACTTGTTGTCTACCTTTAGGTAGAACAAGGCTACCCACATCTTGGATCACATCCAAGAGTGGAGGAGGTGGAAGAGCGTTATAAAATCCACTATCCCTCCTGAGCTTCTTCTAGAGTGGTTCCTTAAATCCCTGTTGCCCTACATATCTAAGGACGTATCCACCTCAGGAGTGACGAATGAAGAAGAATCCATTCTCAGGGCCCAGCAACTGGATTTGATTTATTCACAATCTGGGATCTTGTATGAGATTATCCCTGAGGCACCGAGGCCTACGCACGATGCAGAGAAGCCTAAGCTTGGACCCCATGCCGATGGTGTGGTTGGGTCTGTTAACCTTCCCACCGTAGAATCTTTGGCTAAGAAACTTCATCAGTTGTCCATCAAGCAGTATACAGTGGAGGTAGAAAAGGCTGCCCCCTCCCCCCAGAGTGCAAATTTTTTTGCACAAACCTCTCAGAAGGGAAATCAGCAGCCCAGCGGGAAGAAAAAGAAAGGAAAGAAGGGAGAGGGAAACCAAAAAAAGCAAAATCCCGCGAACAATGTTGATGGGGGCAAGAAAGAAAAGAAGAAGGTCAAGTTCCTGTGTAAGTTGTGCCACAAGGACCACCTTACTCACCTTTTTCCCCTTATGGATCAAGCCCAGAAGCTGCTTAAAGCTCAACAACCGGCTGTCATGAAGGATCCTTTTCCCCAAGGACAGAATTCTGCTTCAGCTTCTAATGTAGCAGGGGGCACTCAAAATGCCCCTGACCCAAACTATATCAACATGGTTCGATCTTCGATTTTGTTGCAGACAAGGAATAAAAATTATGAGAAAGAGACTCCTGAGAAGGGTAAAGTTGTAGGTGGAACTTCTAACCCTCTCACGATAGAGAAACCTGTTGAAACTATGCCGAAGATACTGAAAGGTGTCTTCAAGAATACCTTGCATAACCCTAACACTAGGGCTGCTTCAAACTACTCTGTGGTTGAATATTTAGCTCAAACCCCATGTGCAATGTCGGCTTTAGAGGTGTTACAGAGTTTTCCTGCCCAGCGGGATGCCCTCTTAGCAGCTTTAGGCAGCATGGACTCATCAAGTCTCATGGAGAAATTTAATTTGTCTAATGTTAAAATTCACCTACCTTACCATGTAGCCTTATCAATAGATGTCATCCATTGTGGAAAGACCATTGGAAGGGAAGTTGTTAATGAGGGTGCTTCTACATGTGTTATGTCCTTGACCTGTTGGAAAGCTCTCGGATCCCCAGAGCTGGTCCCATCAAACACTCTACTTACTGCTTTTGATGGAAGGTCCTTTCGTCCACATGGTATCTTGCCGTCTTTTGAAATTAAGTTGGCAGGCAAAGTAGTGTCTGTTGAGCTAGAAGTGATTGATGCTCCTTTGGACTACAATCTCCTTCTGGGAAGAAACTGGACTTATGTGATGTCTGCTATTGCGTCGGCCATTTTTTGTGTAGTGGTTTTTCCACATGAGGGAAAGTTGGTTACTATTGACCAACTTGATTATACTAGAAAAGGCCATTTAGAGTCTAATGAGTCTGCTGTGCCATTGGTTGAATATCAAGTCAAACCTGCTGCATAGAGCTTGGGGGCTGGAATGTACACATCACTGATGGGCACATTTGATCTTCCCGCCCTGGTTAATTATATTGGTTCTACTGGTGTGAGGAAGTCCATAGCTACGGTTGTCGATAGGACTGATCCTTGGGTTCTCCCATCCCCCCATGAACTGGATGTGCCCTTATCGGCAGTGGAGGTCGCTTATCAAGCTATCACTCAAAGCATTGTTGATCCAATTCCAGATCCTCTAACAATCTCGGAAGATCTGGAAGAATTCTATTTGCCTGCATGGGCGGAAAACTCTTCACACTCTATAGATTGTTTAGACATGGTTTTACCTTCTGATGAAGCCATTTTGGAAGCCATGAGTGGACGTGGTAAGATTTGTGAGGATCTTCATCATCATTCCTATTTTCTTCCAGAACTAAGCAAAATAGAAAATCAAGAGTTTCGGTTGAGACTGTCAAAAGATGTTGATATACCTATCAATCCCTTACCTAGGGAAGGAATGTTTGCCGAGGGGAATATGGAAAATATTTCCGCCACTATACCTATTAAAATATCTATGAACTCTGATGTTGTGGAAAACATATATATAGGTGCAAATTGCTCTCCTAAAGAGATTTCCATCTATACTGCCCTGTTTAAGGAATTCTGCAATGTCTTTGCCTAGTCATATGAGGAGATGCCAGGCATAGATCCATCGATTGTTGAACACGAAATCCGAACATATCCTGATGCCAAACCGGTTCAACAAAATTTAAGACCTATTAACCAGTGCAAAGCGGCGGTTATGAAGGCTGGAGTTGAAAAGCTGTTGAAGGCTGGTTTTATCTATCCCATAGCTTTGATGGAATGGGTATCCAACCTTGTTCCTGTTGATAAAAAGAAAGGGACTATCCACGTCTGTACGGACTTTAAAGACCTTAATAAATCCTGTCCTAAGGACAACTATCCCACGCCATTTATAGACCAGATTATAGATGCTTGTGTGGGAAGTGAAGTGTTCTCGTTTATGGATGGTTTCTCCGGATACAATCAAATTCAATTAAAACCAGAAGACCAACATAAAACTGCTTTCATTGTCCTTGGGGTACCTTCGCGTATAAGAAAATACCCTTTGGATTGAAAAATGTTGGGGCAACCTTTCAACAGGCTATGAACTTTTATTTCCATGATATTAAAGCCATTGTCGAACCATACCTTGATGATCTACCTGCACATTCTCGTAAGAGGATTCAACATCCAGATCATTTACGGTTGATATTTGAGAGATGCGGACATTATAAAATCCGCTTGAATCCCCACAAGTGTGTATTCTGTGTCGAATCAGGAATATTGCTCGGGTTCATTGTCTCTAGTAGAGGCATCCAGGTGGATCCATTGAAAGTTAAGGCTATTGTAAATCTTCCTCCTCCTCATTCTATCAGGAAACTTCAAAGCCTGCAAGGAAAGTCTAATTTTCTTCAACGTTTTATTGTTAACTATGCCAAGATTACTAAGGGTTTCATGCACCTACTCAAACAGGACACCCCATTTCTATGGGATGAAACCACACAACTTGCTTTCGAGGTATTGAAAAAAGCTTTGTTGTCGGCACCTTTATTGCGTCTGCCAGATTATTCTAGGGATTTTATATTATATCTGGCTACGTATGAGTCGACCATTGGGGTAGTACTAGTCCAGGAGGACGATAAGCTTGTAGAGCATGTCGTTTATTATCTTAGCCATTCTTTGGATGGACCTGAACTTAGATACTCCCACATTGAGAAATTAGCCTTAGCAGCCGTTTATGCTGTTCAGAGGTTACGTCACTACATTTTACTAAGGACCACCATAGTAGTGGCAGATGTGAATCCGTTTCAATATGTTTTATCCCGACAAATTTTTGGGGTAAAATTTAACAAATGGATAGTCATTCTCCAAGAGTTTGACTTGGATTTCCAGTCCACCAAGTCTAAGAAGTCCTTGGTTTTTGCTAAACTTATAGCAGAATTTCCTACTGAAGAAGATGTAGCAGTTGAAGATGACTCATTCCCAGATGAGCACATCTTCTTGATATCCACCTCTGATCTTTGGTATGGGTATATTCTTATATATCTCCAGACTTTGAAGTATCCTGCAGCTTCCTCAAGGGAGGAACGACGTAAATTACGCCTTCATGCCAAGAACTACCTCATCATAGGAGATACATTATATCAAAGAGGGGTAGATTCCATTTTGCGTCGATGCCTTACCCATGAGGAAGCGGAAATTGTCCTGAATGATTCCCATAGTGGAGCATGTTGGGGTCATTTATCTGGGTTAGCAACGACCCAGAAGATATTATGTGCCGGTTATTTCTGGCCCACGATCTTTAAAGATTGTGTGGAAGCAGTGAAGCGCTGTCATCCGTGTCAACTTTACACTAGGAAAATGCAGTCACATCCTGCTTCGTTATTTCCCGTTGTCTCGTTAGGCCCCTCATGAAATGGGGGATTGATTACGTGACATGCAACCCAGCCTTGGTTGGGGGGCATAAATACATCATTGTCGCTATTGACTATTTTATGAAATGGGCAGAGGCAATGCCTACTTTTAAATCCTATGGGGAAACAACAACTTTCTTTGTATTCAATCATATTATAGCTCGGTTTGGTATACCCAAAGTGATTGCCACTGACCACGGCAGTCATTTTCAAAATAACATGATGATGGAACTAACTACCATGCTCGGATTCAGACAAGAACATTCATCTTCGTACTATCCGCAAGCAAACGGTCAGGTTGAGGCTGTCAACAAAACTTTAAAAACTATCCTTAAACGTACAATTGATGCAGCCCATTCTAACTAGAACATCATGCTATATCCTGCTCTTTGGGCCTACCGAACCAACGTAAAAACTACAACGGGTTTTTCCCCTTTCCAACTCGTTCATGGCGTGGAAGCAGTTACTCCGATTGAGTGTGAAATCCCGTCTTTAAAGATAGATATTCATGTGTTACCTGATACGACAGAGCTTGAGGAATGTCTGGTACATTTAGAACACTTGGATGAACAGCATAGAGATGCGCTGATCGCTAATCAAGCCATAAAAATAGGGTCAAAACTCAGTATGATAAATCGGTCAAACCTCGGGTTTTCTCTGAAGGGGAACTTGTCTTGCTTTGGGACCAAGACAAAGAACCCCTGGGGGCAGGAAAATTCAATGCTATGTGGTTAGGACCTTATGTTGTGTTGAAAGTTTTGTGTCGTGTTGAAATTTTTGAAAAAGGGCGCATATGAGTTAGTTGATTTTGATGGGAACAAGCTTCCTGAGCCTAGAAATGGGCTCTACCTGAAAAAGTACTGTGCTTAGGCTTAGCACTTTTTCTTGTATTTTTATTGTATGTATTTTTATGTACATTAGGTTGTCGGTTTTGTTTTCTATATTATCTGTTGGTTATTGCAGATTTCTTTTGAAAGGTATATAGGGTTCGCTGATGGTGCCAGCCGTCACACTTGTAACCTAGATTTAGCAGCGTGGGTTATTTACTCTCCCTCAGGACAGCTTGTTGCCACTAGAGGCGCTTGCTTACATCCTACTTCTAATAACGTTGCTGAGTATAGGGCCATAATTGAGCTTTTATGGGATGCTTTGTCACGTGGCATAACCCAGCTTGAAGTTCATATAGACTCTTAGCTAGTGGTCTCCCAGCTCAATCAATCTTATCAGGTACGAAATCCTATTCTATTACGTCAATTCATGCAAATTTGGTTACTGGAAAGAAATTTTGAAGTTATTATATTCAATCAGATTCCATGAAATTAGAATTAATTGACTGATGCATATGCTAATTACATTTTAGATTGGCATATAACACACATTTCATAAAGATATCCAGCACACATATAAAAAAAAATTGTAAATAAACTGCCAACAACAAAATATATATATGTAAAATATCTGTCCATAGATAGGTCAAGTCTGATCCTTAGATCTCGTCATAATAGTATAATATACAAAAATGTGGATCGCGGTCGATCAAAATGTCCTAGATCTACGCAGGACCACCTTGGTCCCCATGGTCCCTCTGTACTCTGGCTTCCTCATCCTCTTTGGCTTCGGTAGCCTCCACAGCCTCTATGTATACGAGAACCACTTTGGCCACTCACCTGAAAAGATGTAACCAGACTGGTGGCACTCCAACAACGAACTCCTGCATGGAAATCGGGATATGCTCTATCCACAAGGTGGGCACTCTTTGGGTCAGCCGGTCCAGATTCCCCTCTAGAACCCTGATGAGTCCCGAGTCTTCGCCTATGACAGGACGAACAAACATGCGTGGATGCCCCTCAGGGCGGACCGGTCCAATATCTGCATTTTGACACATTTATAGGATTAAGACTTGTACATATGTATATATCTATCATTTTAAAATTCATAAAAAAAAATTTAAAATGATAAAAAATTAAAAATTATTTACCTAACTCTCCCCATGCTCCTCCTGGAGGGAGGACAAGGTCTGGGTCACCTAGAAAGTACATGCTGGCATATGGAAAGTGCTCTAGTGCTAGTAGCTGTCGTTCCCACCAGGTATAGAAATCATCATCGTATACACTATGTACTGTGTCTCCTCCTCCTTGACGGAGGAAGATGTCTCCCCACCTGCTCAGCCTCGACTGACATGGAGATCGGACCGGTAGAGGCATGGCGGGGCTTAACCCTGGTACTCTCTCAAAGAAGAAAGCAACCAATATGTTCACATAACCAAAGTTCTTTTTCCTTCCTCTCTTGCAATCGAACAATTGTCTTTTCATGATAGGGACAACTCCCGAACAGCAATCATAGAGGGCACCACGAAAACAATCCACCGCCAACCTTATTTGGTTCCGTGTAGCCAAATGTAATGAGGAGGATCCTGAAATCCTCACGATGGTGCTCGCAAGTACCTGTAGAGTAAAGTCACGGATATGTGTAATAGGGACACAGCTCCCTCTCTTTTGGGTACCTGGTGTTCAAAACACATCTATGTAGTTCTGGACACTTAAAGGGTCACCGCACCTGCCGATGCCCTCTAAGTTGACCGGTGCTCCTCATCATGACAAACCGGTAATGAAATACATGTCCTCAGTAGTAATCTCCAAGGTCTCACCCTGTAGGTCAAACATCCCCAAATCATGATCCCAATATTTTATCATGAACTCAAGGAGGCGGACATTGGCCCGCATGGGTGATGTGCAAAAGAACTTTAATAGCCCACTTGTTCGCAATGCATGTATAGTGGGCGCACTTTGGAGCGCTTCTTGGTCCATTGTTTCATGCTCCCGTTTCCTCCATTCCAGCACCATCTTCACACCAAGAAAAACAAACAATTTGATTCAGTAATTTCATATAAAATTTCAGAAATTTTTGACTATATTTAGTTTTTTTCCTTCACGCAGTACACGCGACTGTCTAGTTAGACATGTCGTGTGTTGTACACGACTGTCTATATAGGCAACCCGCGTACAGAACGCGTGTACGCGAGTCTTTACACTGTGAACCCGCGTACGCGCCGTGACATGTTTTAGGATGTTTTTAAATATGAAATTAGGACTCAAAATTAGGATCAAAATGAAGAGCTTGGGGTGTAGGCTTACCTGAAGCTTGCGGAATTTGATTTCGTCAATTAGATTGTCCACAACGATCAAACAAAGGTAGAGGGAAGAACTTGCTTTTTATGGCTAAAAATTTCAAATGGTGAGTTTTGTTTTGATTTTCAATTATTTATAGAAATTTTATTTCCCTAAGTGGGTTTTTTCTATAGTTTGAAAATCCATTCAACTAATACCATATTTCTTTTTGCTTTGAAACAGGTTTTTCACCATTATAAGGTGTTGTTGCTCCAATAGGGTGGTCTTGTCATTTCCAATACATTTTTGGCATCTTTATTCAATCCACATTAACCTTAGCATTCAACATTTTGCCACGGACTATGGTATTATAAACCATTAGTTCCCTATTTTTACCATTGTTCTTCCGTGGATAGGACCCTTTTTTCATGAGTATCTTCCTTCCAAGCCTATGTTGTTCTTTGATACTCATGCCGCAACTGTTTCAGGTACAGGAGTATCCTTTTAGCTATTTTTCATGCCAAATAGAGCTTCCTTTGAATCTCTTTTTACAAGATATCCCTTTAAAAGAATCCCCACCCTTATGGAGTTTCTTTAGGCCCAGGTATGACTCCTTCAAATCAGACTTGACTGCCGAGTTAACTCGTCCGTTCAAGCTTGTTAAGAATATGTGAACGGGCATCCGCATTGGTGGTAGGTTATCTCTTTCTCGGACCATGCAGAATAATACGAGAAGGATCCCTCTCCTTTCTATTTTGAATTGAGAAGAGTATTCTCAGGCATAGGTTTATCACTTTTCCGGACCTAAGGGACTAAATTTATGGAAAAGGAACACCTGGTATGAGCTTAGTTTTATCTTTTTCGTGCTCTAGACCTAAACATGAAAAATATTTCGAGTGTACTTTGTGTCTTTGTCATGCTCGTTAAACACTTAAGAAGAAAGCAATGAGTTTATTGTTGTAAGCCCCATTTCTCGTAATCAAATGGATCTTTCCTTCACACTCGTAATACTCAAGCTATTTTATGTTGTTTTGGAAGGAGCGTTGGGTAGGTGGTAATTTAACCTTTTTCAGAGCTCCTTGACTAAGTACGAAAAAGGTTCACCTTTTCTTCTACGGAAGTTAAGAGAGTTCTTCTGTGGTATGTTTTATACTTTTTCGGCCTCAGGAGACTAAATTGGACGAAAAAGGACCCCCCTAGAGTCTTCTTTAGAGTTTTCAGACTCTCTAAATGTGAAAACACCAACTAAGCATGTACTAGTTCGGGCTCATTAAATCCACGAATCAGTGACACTATCAAGCATTATTTTCCCGTCTCTTTAAGCTTGTTAAAAAATGAAGAGGGATCCGAGTTAACTTTCCTGGACTCGTTAAAATTTAACAGGGAAGGTAAGGAAGAAGTTTTCTCTTGTTTTCAGTAGTGGCAGCATGTCCTCCTTGAACATAGCACTCTTTGTCTTTTTCTATACCCATGTTTCAGTGATCACTTTTTGTTCAGCTATTACTTTGAGCTTCCTACTCCTCCTCTTGTTCGTTATACCTGGGGAATATGATCATGTCTCCTACATGACAGATAAGTCTAGTTGTTCTATCTATAAGTTAAACGCTGCCTTGGGTCATCTTTGTGTCGTGCTCATTGTTCAAGGACTTCACCCAATGTTTGATCTATATCCTGATCCCATCATTGTTATATCTGTTATCTATTGTGTCTCTCTTCTTTTACCCAATTCCTAGTCACTCTTGTGATCCGTCGAAGGATCTATTGCCTTCCTTATCATAGCATGGTTCTGTTTCAGTACTTCCTGATGACGAAGACCTAGAGTTTTGACGATTGTACCTCAGGATTCACTTCCCTCATTAGTGAATTCCTTTGCTTCAGTTGTTAATTATTACTTATTGATTGACAAACTATTTAATCCCTTCCATGTTTGACTTCAACCTACTT
Source organism: Pseudotsuga menziesii (assembly GCA_001517045.1). Lineage (NCBI taxonomy): Eukaryota > Viridiplantae > Streptophyta > Pinopsida > Pinales > Pinaceae > Pseudotsuga > Pseudotsuga menziesii. Next base: position 729,407 of record LPNX010340246.1, on the reverse strand, counting down.
TTATTCACATGGCTGGGATTGTACTGGTTCTTTGGGATAGTTTATGAAGACCTTAGTTCCTTCCCTATGGACTAAGTTGCGCAAGATTATGTTCTATTCATGTACACAGCTTCCATATCTTTGAATACTCATCATTCTTGTATATTGTGGCTTTGATCCACCTTTGTAATATACGTGGTTTTATACCCGTATCATATGATGTACTCAAATATTGTAAAGAAGCTAGTGTTCCAATAAATTGAACATAGCATCCTCAGATATGACTTTGTATATGACATTACTATGTATTTGTTTCAGATACTTTCTCTTCTCCATTGGATTTCTGAGTTCTCCAAAGATAAATATTATAAAGTATTTCATCCATCATTTCCCTCTGACCTCACACATTAGGGGGCATCTGTTATCCACCTGAATGGCACCTCTCCGTCCGAGTACCGACATTCCTTATGTTGGCACACAAAAGGACATTTATGGAGTGAGGGTTGCCTAAAACACTATAGATGGGCATATTATGAACTACATTTATCATCCATCCAGCTGGTTATTTTTACCTTTATATATTTCAAGTGCTGTACGCGCCTCTTCCCATATGCAACTCGTGTGTTGTACGCGAGTATCGGTTATTGCATCTCGCGTACAGATTTGTACGTGGGTTACCCTTAGAGCAACTCGTGTGTCATACATGAGTTTCCAGTATTAATACCCGCATACATCTTCCTTCGACATTAAAAATAATAAATCATGATTATCTGAGATTTGTTAAGCCCTTAACCATAATTACCTTAATTGTCTCAACCTCCTCAACCCTCGAAACTGCCTTATTTCACCAAGTATAAATAAAGGCCTTGGGTAGGGTATTAATTAATCATACTTGAGAGCAAAGTTATGCTGGTGGAGTCTATTCAGAAGTCTTTGGAGCAGTGAAACTCAGAATCCTTTGGTTGCAGAGGAGTCCTTGTCTCAGGCGTTGGGTTGTAATCTGAACTCATTCATTATTGTTAATAAAGAGAATCCTTCTTCCATATGTGTCTTGAATGTCTTTCATGTATCATGGTTTGATGAATACTTATGATTAAGAACTCTGTATATGATTTATCTAACCTATTTTATATACATGTATCATCTTGTATTTGGAGGATTTGCTCTTGACAGGTGAAGGAGAAGGATCCCAGAAGGCTTTGGAGGAGAAGCAGAGTGGAAGAGGACAAAGCTAAGATCAACCGTCGTGTATCAGGTGAGTCTTTTCTATCCTCCTATTTCCTTTTCTATACTCTAGAGTCGATTTCCTGCAAGTTTTATGAGTATGTTGGTAACCCCAAACCTTTGGTTATAAGGTGTTTATTCCTGTACAACACCATCCTCACATTCATCATATATAGGCATGCTGAAATATTGTTTAAACATATTACTAACACAATTCTCAACATGCTCATTACATTCTTCATAAAGAAAATTAGGATGACTATGTTCATGTATAATACTATGCTGATGATCTTCTTTCTCATTAAGAGAAAAGTTGGAGTGTAGAGCAAATTCTATTTGGTCATCCTTCCCATCTCCTTCTTTGTGATTTGACATCTCATGGCATGCTGATCTTTCTTCCATACATTGGGATTGATGGCATGATTGTTTTCCCTCTTCATTATCTTTTTCTGCAAATGTCATATCCTTAATTTTTTGCGCTCTCTTATATAGTTTACGTAGTTACCTCTTAAATTCAAATGAAGCATAACATAGAGGCAAACTGTCACCTTCAACACACTCACTGTCTTCTCTATTTTCATCCTTTTGACCTTGGATTTCCATTGGATTTTCTTCATTAACAGGTTCTAAATTTTCATATATTCCTTCTAACCCTGATTCAAGGTTTGATTCATCTTTACTTGAAATTTTAGAACATGTGGAAGGACTATCAGACTGCCATTTTCTAGAGTTAGAATTCTCTATACAATCATCCACAAAAACACTATAATTTTGGAGAGACTGCTATTCAAAAAACTTTTAGGGTCTGGAAGATATGAGGGTGGATTTTATTGATATTCCCAACTTCTTTATTGGTCACACAAATATAAACAAGAATGCTGCAAACTATCACCAATTTTAGGGAAACAAAGATAGCTTGTGGAATCATAATTTTGGCTTATGTCAACTTCAGTCAAGGAAGACATTACCAACTGCTGGGAAATTTCTTTAATATCATGGAAATTGGTTTGTCTCTATTTTTTAGCTGAGTATTCATGTAATATCTCTAAAACCTCTTCATCCACATAGTGATCATCACCATATTCATCTTTCACATTGTCGATAAACTCTCTATCGTGTGTGCAACAATCTTGAATTGACAACAAAGAGGGATATTGATCTTTGAAATGTTCATGAAATACTGTATGAAAGTATTTAATGTTGATGTATTTGTAACTTCGGAATGTATTCATATATGTATCTTATGTATTGTAACCCGATGTTTATTCTGGGATGTATCTATAATGTAATTGAGTCATATTGTCATGCCCCGATGTTCCGATCGGGAGGATCAATAATGTAAACAAGTCATGTCAAGTCATAGTGAGTAACCCTCCAATTGTCTAAGGGTTAAAGTCCCTACAGTTCTGAAGCACTAGGGTTATTAGACTCTCCTAGTAGAGGTCAGCCCTAGTAGGGTTTTAGTCATGTCGGGATTAGTATAAATAGAGAACCAGAGTCTCTATTTATCACACAACTCATCCACACTCAAGTGTAGCGCATAGTTGAGGAAGGAGAAGACACTAGGGCTAGATAAGAAGAAGATTACTGCTATCGGGAGATCACCTACTATTTTGGGGATTTTACTATTTTGGTGCTAATTCTATCTCTGAGGAAGTTGCGGGGTTTTCTCCTTTATGGTTTCCCCAAGGAAAAACACTGGGTTCATTGTCTCTTGTGTTTGATTGCTGTACTTGTTATTCTCTTAGTTAAAGATCCTAATAATGCTAGCTTAATGTTGAAAAACTAACATGGTATCAGAGCTAACCTGAGAAGAAGACACTGTACAGCTGCGAGAACTAGGGTTTTCCTAGTTTGTGGATCTTCCTCCACAGATTTTCAGCAAAAGTAAGGTGGAAAAACTCTCCTCTTTAGGGCGCATCTTTCTGTCGAAGCAGAATCCAATTCTGAGGTTTTTCAATTTTGGACTCGATACTACTACCGGAAATTAGGGATTTTCACAGAAGAGGAATTTTTCAATGAGCCCAGGCCTGGATTGATATCCTCCCCAAAATTGAAGTTAGGGACAAATTTCAAGGCAATTGGGTGGACAGATCTCCAGAAAATCAAAACCCTAATTTGCTCCTTAACCAGCTCTACAGGATTTCAGCTCAAGTTTTAGATCCGACATCTTGACCTGGTAAGACCTAAGATATTTTGTATTTCCATTTGATATTCTCAGTTTAAGATGTCTCATCATACCAAGCTTGATGAAAAGCTTGAGGGAGCTGATAACTTCCGAGCCTGGAAGTATAGGATCTCCCTGGTCTTGGAAGAGAATGAATTAGACTTCATGAGGAGGTTCTAGTTCTAGAGGGAGATGAGGCAAAGTCCTTACATAAGAAGAAGATGGTTATGGCAAAGAGAATCATTGCTAATTCTATCAAGGATCACCTTATCCCAAAGGTGTCCTCTCTCAAGACACCTAAAGCCATGTTTGATGCTCTAACCAAATTGTTTGAAGGGAAGAACATAAACTGGAAGATGACTCTGAGGAATCAACTAAAGAATGTGAAGATTCAAAATGCAGAGACCATCTAGTCTTACTTCACAAGGGTTTCTCATATCAAGCAACAATTAGAAGCTGCAAATGAAGAAGTGGAGAATGCAGAGATTGTGATGACAACACTGAATGGCCTTCCTAGGCCATGGGATTCTTTCATCCAAGGAATTTGTGCTAGAAAGAAGTTAGTAAAATTTAGCAAACTATGGGAATAATGTTCTCAAGAAGAAGCACGGATAGCAGCTCAAGAAGAGAAGATGGGAAGTGAAGACCAAGCTCTCACAGTCCACTCCAAGAAAAGTAGAAGAAGACCTCATTAATCCAAAGGTAAGGATCCTCATCACAGAGATAATTTTTGGGGCTCCGACCCTAAAGGTCCTTAGTTTTGGTAACTCCGCAGTTTTTGAGGAAGTGTAAGAGGAGTTACATCCTAAATTAGTCTTAGGGGTGTCGCGGGTGGGTCGAACCCCCTTTTTGTAATTAACCCTTGGGTTAAATCCAGGGTTAGGGTTTTGGGTGCCCATGGTTTAAGACCAGGGTTTTGTAACAGTGCGCTGTATAAATAGGCACTTATGTAAAAAAGTAGGGTTAGGTCTTGAATGATTATCTTATGAAGCTACTGTAATGCGAAGATAAGAGATTGTATAAGGGTTTTTGTAAGAAGGTTAAGTCCCAGCTGTGTGCAGGATGACCTCTGCAGCTGTGTGCGCAGAGGGATTTTGGGGGTGAAAAGGAAGATCTGCAGCTGTGTGCACAGAGGCTTGCTACTGAGTGCACGGCCTAGAGAAATGAAGGGATCTGTAGCTGAGTGCGTAGATCAGAACTGACGTTTTAGTTGTAAAGAGTTAAATAAAGCGCAGTTCTGTGGACGTAACCCCTACACTGGGGGTGAACCACGTGACATCTGGTGTTGTGGTTCATTTGTGTGATTTGTTATTATATTTTATGCACTGTTAAGTAAATAACTGCTAAAGTAAGACTGCTGTTAATAACTAGCTTCGATGTGAATTCCCAGATAAGGGTTGTGCAAGTAAGTGTTTATTTATCTAATCGTGAAGCTGCATAATTGATATTACAAGCATTCTGTTAAGTGATTGTTAATCGTTAAAGACTAAAGGTATAGTAAGATTCTCTCTTCTGCTTGCAGAAACCTGATTCTGCGGCACCCCATAGCTGTTTCGGGTGAGACTGTAGCCTGTTCACAGGCTGCTGCCAAAAGGGCCAACACTGTGGGTCTTTTGTTGGTGCGAAGTTAAAGGTGAAGCCTGGGTCTGCCCAGTTAGCCCAACAAATTGGTTCCATTGCCGGTTGAACTCAGTATCTGTTGAAGAGAGATCTACGTCGTACCTCGAGGGCTATGTTTTGGCGGCCCTCTGTAAAAGAAATTGGTGATTGGATCGAAGCGACCTATTTCAAGTTTGCAGAACAGGAAAATAAAGATCCCCGTCGTAACGCGGAACAATTTTTGCAAAGGTACATTTTTTCTGATGTTCATGAAATTTTCTTTGGTTCTATACACATAGAGTTGCACCAGTGGTTATCCAGGTTAACAGAAAGGAGGACGAACTTCCAAGAAAATCAGTTTCTCCCCTGGACCCCCGCAAGAATCGCGATCTTGAAAAGAGTGAACAACGCGATCTCGCGAGCTGTGGATTTTTGGACTGCGCGAACTCTCAAGGCATTTGTGACGGAATTCGCCATCGACACAAGTACCTCCTTTAGCGAAGCTGAACGACAATTTTTCAAAGGACCAAGGGGTAAGTACTTGAACCTATTTAGTCTGAATATTAAAATACTATTGGCTGAAAAAGGAATCTTGCTTATCGAATCAGATTGTTAGATCTAGTATTGCTAACCTATGATTGGAAGTGACTGGGACTGTGACGAGCAAAGTGGTTTACTGCGAAATGGCAAAATATATAAGTGAGATCTCGACTCCTCCACTGAGTATACCCCTTTAAGCTCTGAAGCTTCTAATTCCATCGAGGTCCCCTCTGTTAGAAACCCTCCAATAACCCCGCAGCAAAGACCTATTATCCCCGAGAACCTGTCACAGTCTGAAAGTAACCCTAGCCCGAGTATCCCTATCGTAGGTCAGTATTCCCCAGCCCGTTCAAACCCTTCCTCCTCCCCTAGATCCCAGATGGCTCATGTTCATGATGACATCAAACTACCGATTTTTAAAGGAACTAGGTCAGAAGACCCCGAGCAGTTCTGGTTTCTGTGCGAAGCTGTGTGGACTGCGAAGAATATTACGGACATAGATGTTTGACAAGCACAGCTGATCACTTCTTTCAGAGACCGAGCCCTGACTTGGTTTATGAAGTTTGCTAGCACGCAGAATCCTATCTTGGCTGACATCAAAGTAGCACTGATCCAAGAATTTAAGAAACCTAAATCCGAGTCGCAGTGCATCACTGAGTTAAAAGAGATTTAGTAACAGTGAGGTGAATCTGTGTGGGACTTTGATCAGAGATTCAAAGTCCTGCTTGACCAAGTTAGCTTCACAATTGGACCAACACAACATAAGGAGTGGTTTATTGCAGCATTATTACCCCACATCAGAGCTCCACTTATGCAACAGAAGGTTGCTGATCAACAAGAGGCCTTAGAGATTTCCATAAAGCTTGAAACTGCACCGGTCGAAGATAATTCTGGCATAGCTCAAATTCGAGCGCAACTCGCGGAGATGGCTTTAGAACCTCGCGATATGAAAAAAGGGAAGGCCACCCGTGAAGAGGTATGGTGTATACGCTATCAAACAGAAGGCCATGACAAGGACCAGTGCCCGGCACTGAGAAACTATTTGAATACTGGCACACCAAACCCGCTGAATCCTAGTGTTCTGTACTGTGAGATCTGTCGAACTACTGGCCAGCATCGACCAGAAGACTGTTATCTGTTACAGAGGTATGTTCAAGTCCCAAAGAACCCTTGCTGTAAATTCTGTAAGTCCCTTGACCATAATGAAGATGAATGTCACAGTTTTGACCTTATGAGGGAGCAGACCTACGACACTTATAGGATATACCCAGATGCACAAGGCAATGATGGATATGGTTACCGAGGTGGTCGAGGCAGTTTTAGAGGCCGTGGTCGAGGTATGCCTGGTGGAGGTCGAGGTCAAGTTATTTGCTATAACTGCAATTAGGCAGGACATCTAGCTCGGGACTATCAAAACCCAAACATGACATGCCGATACTGCAGAGCAGTTGATCATGTCATCGAGCAGTGCCCACAGTTACTAGCTAAAATCCAAGAAAGAAACAACAAACCTAGTCCGAGTGTCCAGTTGATTACTGTCGAACCACGACCGATCCCAACTGTCAATGTTGTTACAAGAAGTGGAGCTACGACAGAGGTGCAGTGTCAGGCAAAGCAGCCTGACGAAGCTTGGGTTCGCAAGGCCGTAGAGAAAACCCCAGCATTTGATGTTCGACGAGGAAAAAGAAACTTTTTTGGAGGCCAGACAAGACTTTGTTGATTCAAATTTACCAGCACCACACAAGCAGCATCACCAGCTGCAATCCCAGGAAGACTCACAAGGCCAAGTAAGTACTCTGTCATCGTTTTTACAGAGTTGCATCAAATTGTTAAGAAATCAGAATGCCTTAAATGAATTACAAAAAGTTATACAGCCTTGTGAACCTCATCAAAGTCCTGATAGTGAAAGAGTTGTTAGTAGAGTTAGAAGAACTAGAAGAGAGATGAGACTACATGCTAAGGTAGGAGAGTATGACATGAAGGATATTATTTTAGACCTGGGTTCTGAAGTTAATATTTTAACTAAGAAAACATGGGAACAAATGGGAAAACCTACCCTTGATTGGTCACCTATACAGTTGAGACTAGCCAATTAGCAGAGGATTGTACCCTTAGGAAGATTTCCTCGGGTACCAATAGATATAGATGGAGTCAGTACTGTAGCATATTTTGAAGTTATTGAGATCATTGATGACAGTAACCCCTATCCAGCTCTGCTAGGAATTGAGTGGGCAATAGATAGTGATGCAATTATCAATCTTAAAAAGAGACAAATGACTTTTGAATGGAAGGGATTGAGAGCTATACTACCATTGGATCCTTCTCAAGGAGAAAGATATACGGAGCCAGTCAGAGAGGAAGATCAGGATATTCTGGACCACATCTATAATATCACAGCAAAAGAAGAAGATTACGTCAATCCTAATGCCGAAGGTGTAATGGATTGGCAATGTGATAGCTCCTGCATGTCTGACTCAGATGATGGTCTAGAGAGTTGGCAGAATCGATTATACGAGCTACATGGCCATCGGTGTGCACGAATTACCAAATCTCTTAGATGCCTTAGTGCACAGGTCAGAGACTTGCCTACATATGATGGGTTGATAGATCCAGGAGAATTCATTGCGCAGTTCTCAGAACAAGTGCCAGAATCACAAAGAATGCAGACTCTGGAAGCCGCATTAAGAGCTACAGCAGTGAGATGGTGGAAACGCCACAGGAAGTATATTCACAATTGGGAAGCTTGCCAGAAATTTCTACGCCTCAGATTCAGAGACCAATCTCAAGAGGTGCGAAGCAAGTTCAATGGATAGAACAGTCCCCAGCAACATTTGTAGTAATGTTATGCAGCATGGGAACAGGTACCTCGCGAGGAATGGGTGCATAAGTTTGTGCACACGTTGGAACTTATAGCAAAAAACTGGTATACGGAGGTCGAGCTTTGACACGGTACTGTAAGTTGGGATGATCTTGTTGATAGTTTTATACTTACATTTTCTGTTAACGAATTTTTCCCTACTTTAGATGCAGATGTCAGACTGATCCATGACAAGGCAGGTGATGATCAAGAAAGAACTGAGTACCAAACTAAGGAGCAGAACCAAGATGGTAGAGCACCAAACCTAACAGCCCTGTCGCAGATCCTACCAGGACAGACCGCGGAGCAATGTTGTACTAAGGCTGCCAGTTATGACGAAGCTAAGACAGTGATTTTACCGGAGCACAAAAACACGGCAAAGCTTAAAATCCGGCCGTTGGAAAACAGCCGAATTGGCGGCATGGGCACTTTAATTACCTTAATTTTCTGTACAAATGAGATCATGGAAAATCCAGTACCGGTCGGACAAGATTTTTATCGGATTTGGTGCCTTAAATGCATCGTCCTAACAGATTGGATTGATAAAGTGTATAAGAGGATCCCTAAGTTGGAAAAAAATGTATTCTGCATTTCCTTGACATTTACAAGTGAACCCATGACAGACGAGCGAGAGCTTCAGGATCTAGTAAGAGAGTTCGAACAGAGGGGTCTACGGAGTCTCTTTGATCCCCCACATACCCCTGTGCCCTGCGAAGAAGCTCACCCAGCCCCACCGCGGCTGATGCAGACACGGTCCGCTAGGAAAAAGTTTAAACCTGAATTCCGTTCTAAGCGGAACAAAGACCGACACAGGCAATCAGGGCAAACATCAGGGACTCACCAGATGGACCAGCTGACTTCAGCACAGGTCCTGACTAAAGAAGAAGAGCACATTAAACCACAAAGGCCCCCGTATCTCCAGCCTGTCCAACCAGGCGTCCAGCCGCCCCAGCGGACAAAGAAGTTTACATTAAGCACACCCTCGCTACCACTGGGTGTACAGCTGGTTGGCACCATGACAGGAAAAATAGACCGGCTCAAGTATGCCGACCATGATACAAATGATCATAGCAAGTTTCCACAGTTCACACCTGCTCAATATTTTCATCGCGTCAAATACCCAGACAATAACGTGATACTATTGGAAGTGCAACAGTGGGCTGTCGGCATGGACACAGCTGGCCTGTTAAAAATGCTTGACATTCCTCATTTTGGGCGCAGCACACAGGTGACCGTCGTGGTTAAGCAACTGTTAGCATTAGTACATGACGGATATCTGTGGATAGAAGACCAGCAAATTCCTAACGATGCTGAGCTTATTCATAAGATCACAGGCTTACCGATAGCAGGGCCTGATCCGAGCACTGAATTTCCGTCAAAACACGAGGATATGAATCTCACGCAGAGCATGAAGGACTACTTCGGCCTGACCAAGGGGAAATGAGGGTATCACACTTCCACGATTGAGGTCCAGAACATCCGCTTCGCCGCTGAGCTCCTAGCGTGCAAACTCCTGTGAAAGTGCAGGCCCAACGAAGTGCTTGCACCGGTTATCAGAATCGCTATAAACTGCGCTGAGGGGTACACTTACAACTGGTCTGCATATCTTGCGAGGGAATTCCTGGAAGATGCCCGTGATGCGCAGGAAAAAGGTAGACCTTTTCATTACTCCTGGCTATTAATACTTATTACATTAATTGGGTGGAAAGAACCCATTGAGGCTCAGTTCATGGAGGCACCCCCAGGCATGCCGGGTGCAGTAAGATACGCATCCCTCTGGCTGTCATCCGACAGAACATCTCAGCAGATGACGAACACTGTGTTCGCCTTTTATGGCATGAGTATACACTATGAGATCTTGCGAGTACCACGACTTACGCATGAGCTATTCTCTAAATATGAAGGTGTCGCGAACTTCAGTGCCGACATGCACCATGTTTTCATTCAAACCTGTGCAGATCCAACACATCAGTGGTTTAAGTTACCATATGTAGTAACCAAAACAGACATCCTGGGCATAGTTCAACAATGGCCAGCCGACTGGTTGAAAGATGTAGGAAAGAAACCCACTATTCCAGTTCCCCCTGTTACCCAGACAGGCGCAGGTACCAGTTAGGTGCAGCAGCAAAGTCCACTAGAAGACAGCGAAGACCTAAGCGACTCGCAGTAAGAGGGAAACGACCAAGGTGGAGATGGTAACCATGAAGAAGAGGATGAAGAGTCGGCCAAAACTCTATCCGATCTTAATCGATCGCCTAAACGCAGATCGCCAGAGGTGCAGGAGGTAAACAAGCCTCAGTCTCGCAAGAAGACAAAGGCGTCGAAGGACAAAGATCTAGATGAAGGAGTCACTGTGTCACTGGAAGAGCTTGAGCAAGCTCTTGATAGCTCCACTGAAACACTAACTCAAAAGTGGGCACAGTTCGCGGATGTGCATCTTGCTGCACTCATAGGCGTAGAAAACAGGGTATCAGAGCTGAAAGAGTTAGTAACAAAATCAGCGCCTAGTACAGTGACCAGTAGTACCCCAGCACCCGTGCAACAGGATATGAGGCAATGGCCGACCAGAGATAACAGGGGCCAAGTGTCGAGCGCAGCTCTAATACTGGCTGATGCAGATTCACAATTGCAGGTGGGTATGACAGTTGGAATCAACTATACCAAGCTGTCTATGACAGAATTGCACCTCTGCCAGTTAGCCATCACAAAGGAGATCCACGCACGAGATAGCTACTCTCAAATACAGTTGCAAGACATCGTGAAGCAAAGCTATAATCTTGCAGCAAGACTGGAAGAAGTGGCACAAAAGAAGAAAGAGGCCGAACATACAAGAGCTACATTGGTGCGAGCGCTAGATGAGGCATGTCGGAGTCTTCCTGACTTCGACATCCAAGATGAAGAGGAACCAGAGCAAAGAATTACCAAGCTAAGAGACTACGCTCAACAGTCTTGCGGTGAAATTGAAAAGTTAAAAACAGAACACCAGAATCAGATCGCGGAGCTTCAACTGCGCATCCCTCCAGAAACTCCACCTGAGGTCCAAGAACAGCGCCACAGGGACATACAGGCCTCAGCAGCGAAAATATCAGATATTGTGGGTAGCGCAGCAAAGCTGCTGGAAGACAATATTGAAGCATGGGCGAACCTACAGGACCACCCAGATATAGGTAAGGTACAAGAAACCATCAATCTACGACAGGCAGAATTAGATGCGGTCAGAGCAGAAATCAAGACGCTGCCTCCTATGCAGAAAATGGCTAAGGTAAAGCGAAGCAAGGAGCTCCAGCAAGAAATTGACTCCTGCAGGATGAAGGTAACACTATTGGAAAATGCGCTACAGCCACTTGTCGATGAAGCATTAGAATTGAGCAATGTTGTGGAGAGCCAGCTCAAAATTTTGAAAAACTACGATACTTTTGCGCAGGAAAAGGTTAATGAAGTATCATCCTCAGTGTTGTAGGAATTGGTGGAAAAAGAGAAAGTAGCTGATGACATTATATACAACCTCAACAGTCGTTTCCATACCCTCACAAAGAATATCCTCCCACCAGAAGAGTCACAGAGTGCCCCAGGACCGGCCACAAGTGAGTCTTAGGGGCCTGTTGGGGCTCCAACCCTAAAGGTCCTTAGTTTTGGTAACTCCGCAGTTTTTGAGGAAGTGTAAGTGGAGTTACATCCTAAATTAGTCTTAGGGGTGTCGCGGGTGGGTCGAACCCCCTTTTTGTAATTAACCCTTGGGTTATATCCAAGGTTAGGGTTTTGGGCGCCCATGGTTTAAGACCAAGGTTTTGTAACAGTGCACTGTATAAATAGGCACTTATGTAAAGAAGTAGGGTTAGGTCTTGAATGATTATCTTATGAAGCTACTGTAATGCGAAGATAAGAGATTGTATAAGGGTTTTTGTAAGAAGGTTAAGTCCCAGCTGTGTGCGGGACGACCTCTGCAGCTGTGTGCGCAGAGGGGTTTTGTGGGTGAAAAGGAAGATCTGCAGCTGTGTGCGCAGAGGCTTGCTACTGAGTGCGCGGCCTAGAGAACTGAAGGGATCTGCAGCTGAGTGCGCAGATCAGAACTGACGTTTTAGTTGTAAAGAGTTAAATAAAGCGCAGTTCTGTGGACGTAACCCCTACACTGGAGGTGAACCACGTGACATCTGGTGTTGTGGTTCATTTGTGTGATTTGTTATTATATTTTATGCACTGTTAAGTAAATAACTGCTAAATTAAGACTGCTGTTAATAACTAGCTTCGTTGTGAATTCCCAGATAAGGGTTGTGCAAGTAACTGTTTATTTATCTAATCACGAAGCTGCATAATTGATATTACAAGCATTTTGTTAAGTGATTGTTAATCGTTAAAGACTAAAGGTATAGTAAGATTCTCTCTTCTGCTTGCAGAAACCTGATTCTGCGGCACCCCATAGTTGTTTCGGGTGAGACTGTAGCCTGTTCACAGGCTGCTGCCGAAAGGGCCAACACTGTGGGTCTTTTGTTGGTGCGAAGTTAAAGGTGAAACCCGGGACTGCCCAGTTAGCCCAACAATAACAGTAGAAGAGACCTATCAAAATTAAGATGTTATACATGTGGTGAAAGAGGACACTTTGCAAAAGACTGCCCTAAGAACAAGGGTCACTCTCATAAGAAGAAGAGGAAAAAAAGAAGACATCATGCTCATGCTGCAGAGGATGATGAACCATCCAAGAAGAGATCTAGATATGAAGGTGAAGATTCTTCAAGCATGGATGAATATGTTCTGATCTCTGCTCTCATAGGTAACATTACTCATGGAAGTGATGATTGGGTTATAGATAGTGGGGCTTCCAAACATATGACTGGATTCAAGCAATCCTTTGTGAGACTGTTAGAACATGAATCACCTCACAAGGTGAAGCTAGGAGATGACTACCAATATCCAATTAAAGGTAGTGGGGAATATTCATATAAACTAGACTCTGGTAAGTCTCTAACAATGAAAGAAGTATTGTTTGTGCCAGGACTCAAGAAGAACCTTCTCTCCATATTAGCATTGGATGCAAAAGGAATGAGAGTTGCATTCATAGATGGTCAAGTCATCATGTGGCAAAAAGGAAATACTATCGATGATGCGGTAGTGATTGGAGAACAAGAAGGAGGTTTGTACAAATTGAAGGGCCATCCAAAACAAGCCTTGATCCATGACACAGTAGAACCAAGTGAACTTTGGCATAGAAGGGTTGCTCATGTGCATTACAGAGCACTACCTATTGCAAGCAAAGCTGTTGAAGGTCTTCCAGAATTTCAAGCAAAACATGATGGGGTTTGCAAAGGATGTGCAAAAGGGAAGAATACAAAGAAGACATTTCCCAGCAGTGAAAGCAAATCCAAAGGCATACTAGAAATCATTCACTCCGATGTATGTGGTCCTATGTCATCAAACTCACTAAGCGGGTATGCATACTATGTTTCCCTTATTGATGATTTTTCTAGAAAGACATGGGTTTACTTCATGAAGAACAAAGACGAAGTATTCAGTAAGTTCAAGGAATTCAAAGCCTTGATCGAGAACCATACTGAAAAGAAGATCAAGACCATTTGATCAAATAATGGCAGAGAATTCACTTCGAATGAATTCAAAGAGCTATGCAAAGAATCAGGGATTAAGAGGGAGTTGTCCACTCCTTGTAATCCACAACAGAATGGGATTGTGGAACGGAAGAATAGAACCATCATGGAAGCTACAAAAGCAATGCTTCATGATCAAGATCTTCCTATGCATCTTTGGGATGAAGCTACCAGAACAGCAGTGTATGTACAGAACCATACTCCACATAGAGTACTCGAGAACAAGACTCTTGAAGAAGTCTTCTCCGGTAAGAAACTAGAAGTCAGCCATCTCAGAATCTTTGGCTGTCCTGTGTACATACACATTCCAAAAGAGAAGAGAACAAAATTAGATCCTTCAGGAAAGAAGGGCATATTTGTGGGATACTCTGAAAGCTTGAAGGCTTATAGAATCTATTTCCCAGGATACAAGAAGATTAACATCAGCAGGGATGTGACATTTGATGAAGACACAGCTTACAACAAATCTAGAAAGAGACCTGCTGAAGAACCTGAAGAAGCAGAAGCATAAGTACCTAGAATTCATGACACAACCATTAACAAAGAAGCTCAAGAAGAAGATCGAGATTTTGAAGAACCACAAAGACCTGTAGATCCACCTCTGGAGAAGAATCCTCATAAGAGGAAACTTGCTTGGGTATGTGAACTTATCCAAGGTGCGGAAAGATATGGGGCTCCAGAAGAGAATCATAGAGAAAGAAAGAGGACCAGATCCTGCTCCGGGTATGTAGTTTTACTATGTGATTTCAATGATAAAGAACCTTCCAGTTATGAAGAAGCGGCAAAACGAAAATAATGGAAGGATGCTATGATCGAAGAATATCAATCGATCATGAAGAATGATGTTTGGGATGTTGTCCCAAGACCAGAAGGGAATTCAGTTGTAACTTCCAAATGGATCTACAAGATCAAGCATGCTATAGACGGTAGCATTGAAAATTATAAAGCAAGATTTGTAGCTCGGGGTTTCTCTCAAAAAGAAGGAATAGACTATGAAGAGACCTTTGCGCCTCTAGCCAGATACACTTCCATCAGATCAGTACTTGCTATGGCTGTAGTGATGAAATGGAAGATACACCAGATGGATGTCAAGACTATTTTCTTGAATGGTGTAGTGGAAGAGGAAGTGTATGTAGAATAGCCACTCAGTTTTTAGACACATGACAGAGAGTCTCATGTGTGCAAATTGAAGAAAGCCCTGTATGGTTTGAAACAAGCACCCAAGACCTGGTACGGCAGATTTGACAGCTTTCTATCCAATTTGGGCTTTACCAAGAGTAAAGAAGATTCCAACCTTTACTACAAGGTTGAATATGGAAAACCAATGATGCTTCTACTATATGTAGATGATCTATTTGTGACAGGTATGGATGGGTTGATTGCTGATACAAAGAGAAAGATTGCTGCTGAGTTCAAAATGAAGGAATTGGGGATGATGCATTACTTTCTAGGTATGGAGGTGTGGCAGAGTACAAATGGAATCTTCCTTGGACAAGGGAAGTATGTAGTAGAGATCCTGAAGAATTTTGGGATGATGGACTGCAAGGCTATGGCCATACCTATGGAATCGAACCTGAAGCTATTGAGTGAAGCTTCATTAGAGTCGATTGATGCTACGATGTATTGTCAGATGATTGGGTCATTGATGTATCTGACGAACATGAGACCAGACATTTGCTTTGCTGTGAACACCTTGAGCCAGTTCTTGACAGATCTGAGAAATGTTCACTTGATTGCTACAAAGCATATCCTGAGGTACCTGAAGGGTACAGTTGATTATGGGCTCAAGTATGATGTGAATCAAAAGATTAACCTGGAGGGTTACGTTGATTCAGATTGGACAGGCAATTCCATTGATAGGAAAAGCACTTCAGGGTGTTACTTCAGTATGGGATCAGGTGTGGTCTCTTGGTTTAGCAGGAAGCAATCCTATGTGGCACTGAGTACAACTGAAGTAGAGTATGTCACAGCTTGTTCAGCTAGTTGTGAGGCAGTATGGCTGTAGAAGCTACTATCTGATATATTTGATCTCTAGTTGGATTCTACTTGTATACATTGTGACAACCAGAGTTGCATGAAGTTGTCAGAGAATCCAGTGTTCCATGACAAGTCGAAGCATATCGAGATCAAGTATCACGATATTAGGGATATGGTGCAGAGAGGAGCAGTGAAGCTCCAGTATGTTGCGACGGAGGAACAGATAGCTGATGTATTGATGAAGCCATTAGCTAGGCTAAATTTTGAGTACTTCAGGGACAAGCTTGGTGTTCTCCAGATCGAGGTTTCCTCCTAGAGAAAATTATTAGACCCAGAGCCATTCTGACATGATGAGAGGATCGGTTCCTTCCATGGTCAGATGTAAGGGCTGATCCATTCTGTCATGGTGAGAAGATTGATTCCTTCCATGTCAAATATGAGTGCTGGCCATTCTATCGAGTAGGACAGGTGTATGGGTAACTTCCATTCTAGGAATGGAGGCACCTGGTTAGTTACCAGGAACACTCAGTCTAGGACTGAGTAGCCATTCTGATGTGATAGAGGGATGTGTTCCCACTTGATCAGATGTAAGGGTTGAACCATTCTGTCATGGCTAAAGGATTAAGTTCCTTCCATGTCAGATGTGAGTGTTGTCCATTTCAATGAGTAGGTCAGATGTAAGGGCAACTGCCATTCTCTAGGAGAATGGAGGCACCTGGTCAGTTACCAGGTAGCTCAGTTGAGGAGGACTGGGGGCCATTCTGATATGATTGCTGGGATATGTTCCCTCATGATCAGATATGAGTGCAATCCCTTCCATTATTGTGAGCAGGATGTGTTCCCACCTGGGTGGATGTAAGTGCAGAGCCTTTCTTCGCATCATGTGTTGATCCGATATAAGTGCTGAGCCTTTCTTTGCATCATGTGTTGATTAGATATAAGTGTTGTTCCTTTCTTTGTATCATATGGTGATCAGATGTAAGTGCAGTGCCTTTCTTCGCATCATGTGTTGATCATATGTAAGTGCAGTATCTATATTTCATCATGTGTTGATCAGATAGAGATGTTGAAGATTTTATTCGATCATGTGTTGATCAGATGTAAGTGCTGGGCCTTTTTTATATGATTATAGGATTAGTTCCTACATGATCAGATGTGAGTGTTGGGCATGCCTTTCTGACGAGTAGGTCAGATGTAAGTGTTGGGCGTGCCTTTCTTTAATCATGTGTTGATCAGATGTAAGTGCAGTATCTATCTTCGATCATGTGTTGATCAGATAGAAATGATGAGCCTTTCTTCGATCATCTGTTGATTAGATATAAGTGTTGAAGAAGACCTACATGGAGGCTAGGCCTACAACCAACATGAAAAAGGGTTGGCTCTTTAGAACTTCCTGTGACAAGAAGAATCATGAGATAGCACCCGTGATGATTGAGATCCAATGATGATGATAGCCAGTGATGATCCAGATCCAGTGATGATGATCCAGCAGTGATGATCCAGATCCAGTGATGATCTAGATCCAGTGATGATGCCCAGTGATGATCCAGATTGAGTGATGATCCAGAGCCAGTGATGATGTCCCATGATGATACAGATTGAGAGATGATCCAGATCCGAAGACGAAAAAGACGAAGAAGACGAAGAAGACTTGAGATGCAGATGACGAGATGATCCAGCTGATACAGAGAAGAAGACCAGTGCTGAAAATTGTGTCGAAAGAATACCTTCCTAGTTAAGAGGGAGTGTTGATGTATTTGTAACTTCAAAATGTATTCATCTATGTATCTTATGTATTGTAACCCAATGTTTATTCCGAGATGTATCTACAATGTAATCGATTCATATTGTCACGCCCCGATGTTCCAATCAGGAGGATCAATAATGTAAACAAGTCATGTCAATTCATAGTGAGTAACCCTCTGATTGTCTAAGGGTTAAAGTCCCCACAGTTCCAGGGCACTAGGGTTATTAGACTCTCCTAGTAGAGGTCGGCCCTAGTAGGGTTTTAGTCATGTCAGAATTAGTATAAATGGAGAACTGGAGTCTCTATTTATCGCACAACTCATCCACACTCAAGTGTAGCGCATAGTTGAGGAAGGAGAAGACACTGGGGCTAGATAAGAATAAGATTACTGTTGTTGAGAGATCGCTTACTGTTTTGGGGATTTTACTGTTTTGGTGTTGATTCTATCTCTGAGGAAGTTGCGGGGTTTTCTCCTTTATGGTTTCCCTAAGGAAAAACACTGTGTTCATTGTCTCTTGTGTTTGATTGCTATACTTGTTATAGTCTCAGATAAAGATCCTAATAATGCTAGCTTAATGTTGGAAAACTAACATTTAAGGGAGGATAAACTTCTTGGTGGTAATCCCCCATACCATGACCTTGCATTTTCTTCTAAACTAGACATGAAAATTTTCATTAAATAATCCTCATGCAATTCAACTCCCAGCTTATGTATATGCTTATGAAATCTAAACAAATGAATGCCAGCATCATCATTCTTTTGATCTTTGAATATTGGAAGATATGTTTGCCAATCTATAGTAGGTATTTGATTTGGACAACCAGGGATGGAAGCAAGATTCATAGGAGCATACCTTACATCCCGAGAAGTCATATTGATGATGGAGAAATTGAATCAACTCCTAAAACTTTGCAACCCCTTTTGACAGTGGATCTACCATAGAAACTTATGAATAATGGATTCTTCACAGATGGAGTCTCCAGGTGAAAAGAGACATGACCTTACTAATGCCTAATCATTGTTCACCATCAACAGTCAGATCTAAAAACCCACTGTTCATATTGAGGGAATATTTGAACCCTCTTCCCGGTATCAGTCTTTTTGGCTGCTGGTCTCCCCAGTGGAGTCACCTTGTAGAAGCTTTCAGTGGAGTCATCAGGGAAAATTATACAACCTTTTTCAGATTTAGGAGTCTCTATTTTCCCATATAAACCCTTTCTTCTTGGAATCTTTGTCATTTTTTCCAGGGTTGATTTTCACTTTCGTCCACGACAACAGTGCCAGTTTGTTAGCACTTAGAATCGCACCCAAGGTTGTGGAAGGTGAACCCCGAGGCAACAACATAACCACTTTAAGAAAAGCAGTTGGATTCTTCCTTTCTAGAGAGGGATCTCTCATAGATTTTTAACAAGGATAGATATCAAAATAAAACAAAGTTTAGATTGATTTTGTGGTTGAAACAAGGCAATCATAAATTGGGCTATGGAGTCACAAATGTAAATGAATTACATAAAAGTTTGCAGGGAAAGAGAAACAAAGGAAATATAGCACTCGATTACAGTCAAAATTCTTTTGGTTTGGTGATAAAATAAGAGAGATGACATTCCATCAACACATAGCACTAAAGAGATGAATTCTACATCAATTTTGGAGGAAAAAGCTTGGTGAAAACCTAGAACAATAGTCAGAGCATAGTAATATGAATTCTGAGTTATTATACACACATTCTAGACATGAAGGAGGGAATAATGGCAAGTTAAACAAGAAGACATACACAGAGAGAAATAAATAACAGTCTGTAATTATGAATTGCACATGAATCTCGCAACAACAAACCAGCGTTCGGCTTTGCAATTTTAATATTGATAAATCACACAAAGCACAAAACCAAATTATCATGTGTTTCAACCCCATATTCCTCTATTGAGGATATATTTATAGTATCCTAACCTCCCGAGACCAAACTCGAAATAGATCCAAAATCCGTTACAGCAATGATACTGAATCATAACAAAATGATGATCAGGAAGATCTTCCATGATCATAAATTGAACAGACAAGCACGTGAGAAACATGTATGGTAAATTAGTTGGAGGATTTTGAAACCTGATAATGACATTTCCGAGATCCTCCAGGAAATCTGCAACAACTTTTTTCATGCCCACATCTTTACCAGTGAAACCCTTCTGAACCGTTGATCTTTCATCAAGACACATTCTGAACCGTCGATCTGGAATTGGCAGGGAATGAAAAACGACCTCTAACTTTCCCTTTCCACCCTTTTCTCTCTTTTCACCCCTTTATTTCATTCCACCCCATTGATCATCTATAGAAAACCTCCGGATCGTAGATCTGGTGGAAAGAAGAAAGCGGTCTTTTCACTTTTTGTAAAACACGCTTCTGACTTTTCCGCTTCCACACTTTTGCCTCCGCCTTTCCACCTCCACACTCATTTGGAAAATGAAAAATGGAGCCTCAATCCTTCGTGGAAATGAATTCTAAATTTTACACCCCCAACTTTCCGCTTCTACCTTTCTTCCTCCGCACTTTTCAGAAAGAGCAAATCGGAACTCAGACTTTCAATTTTCTCAATGTTGTGTGTTATAATGCCTAGATTAATTCAACTAGTATTTAATTATCAACCAAGTTTGGTAGGCTTCGAGTTGCTACAAAATATATGCGAAGGTAGAGGGTGTTGTGTAAATATTTTAACAAACAAAAGATCGAAAGATATTTCAAAATGAAAAACCGAATCAAACTCCTAAGAATGCAATTATTAATATAATTGAACCAAGAGAAAACATCAAACTAAAATAAGATCAAGATATATTACTTTATTTTAAAAATGAGAATACAATCACTACTTTTTATGACAAAGTCTATTCAGTGACTTCAAAAACTAACTAAGCAAAGAAAGTGTACATTTGGAAATGCAAGTACAACAACTAAATGATTTATAAACAAATAACTCCTAACTAAAAAGGATACTATCAACAACTACTTAAAAGGATATGATGCAAAGAAAACTTAAATAAGTGAATGGAAAACTAAGAGAAACAAGTAGAAAACTTAATAAAGAAAACTGAATAAGAGAAGCAAGTAGAAAAGTTAATAAAGAAACTGAATTCTATCCTACAAGTATATGTTGGTAATCACACAGTGAAAAATGAAACTATTCCTAAAGATAACACTACTAACCCTAAGTTTTACATGCAAACGGATAAATTAATCCAAAAGCATAATTATAAAACAATACAATAGTAAGAAGAATTAGAAACAAATAAAAGAAACAAAACATACCCTAACTCAAAATCATGTTCAAAGGGAAAAGAGGTAGAGAAAAGAATAAAACTTTAATAAATAACCTAAAACAATCAAACTTATAGTCTAAATAATAAATAAAACTATTAATTAACTATTACAGTCAAAGCATACATCAAATACTAAAGAACCAGAATTTAAACAATTTTAAAACACATTAAAAACACTAAAAACAAAATTGTGGGCTGAATGACAGACTGAACTGCAGGTCTACAAAATAGACTGGAAGGAAGGTCAAAATGACAGGCTGAACAGACTGACTGAATGACAGTCTGTATAAAGAAAACATTATAAAATAACCTAAATGATCTACTTCTCAGCTTATTTTATGCATATGAAGATGAAATGCATAAGGAACGGTAAATAAACCTATTTAATCTTCAAATTTAGCAGTAAAATAAACTTAAACAAATTCGTGAACATCAAGAATCATTGCTTAGTAATAATCAAACTGAAATTCAAATTGCATAATCTTATAACAGAGAAGAAATAAATAGAACTTAGTCTATTTAAATTGATAAAAACAATCTACTCTATCTTCTTATGAACAAAACTAAATAATAAGCTGGAAATGAAATGACAAAAACAAATGGAAAACAACTATGCGTGCAATCTAGCTATTTAATTCTGGAAATAAAATGCATTGCAGAAAGCAAATGAAACAAACATTTATAGTAACTTAATGAAATAAACAAACTAGAAATCAAAACTGAATTAGCTACAAAGAAAAATAACGAAAACAAGAAAAGAAAACCTCTGGTTGATGAGGGGCCCTCTCAGCAATCAGGGGTGACTCCCGACAAGCGCTTACACGAACAAAATCATGAACAACAGAATGTATAAATTATATAAAAAATACTGAACAATATTACAGTGTTCTTCTCTCAGAAAACTGACTGTCTAACTAATGAAAATGATCCACACCCAACACTCACGCAGAGGTTGGTACTTATATTGTCTACAAGAGATGATCAAGTCGACCCTTTAGTCGTCGACTTCTCTCTAAATTTAGTCAATCATAAATGTTGTTAACAAATAAAATCCCACCACACAGGTATCTTCCTTCTCTTTCGTGAGTCTGGTTCTCTTCATCGTGATATGGCATGCATGATCCTTCCTTATCGTGGCTGATGGAATGGTGTCAAGCAAAGGCAACATACATGGTAGGTCTTCTAGAATGGAGACGTTCCACCCTTTAAACATGTGGGAAGTAGGTAGGTTACAAATTTGTTCCATCGTTTAATGCATGAGATTGGTTATTAACAGCGCGCAGACTAATTAGCGATCTGGAAGGTGAGCTACTTCATGAGCTGGACAGCGAGATGAATCATGAGATGGACAACGAGCTAGATGCGCTGTCTGTTTGTTTGTATTTTTGCATACTTGTTATTAATTCACCCAAATAGACTATATAACCTGCAAACGAATATACACATTAAGTAACATATCACATATGCTTTAAATAATGTTAATTTAAATCAATAAAATCAGAAAATGACAATAATAAATGGATTATATATAAACCTTTAATTTATTCATACCTTGGGCTAAATGGTGATCTGCGTGGGAGAAAATACATAAAAAGATAACAAAACATATGTTTAAATTAGTAATTTAATTGCCAAAAATGATAATAAATATCGGCTCAACACTCATGCCCAAATACTTAAGTTTCCCTCTTTCCGATTTCCACCTTTTCGCCCCTACCATCTTCCTTCTGCACCATTGATCTGTGCAGGAACTCTGTGAACCATCGATCTAAAGGATCGTGGAATGCAGAATTCTAACTCTTTGTGACCAAACATTTGTATCTTCTGCTCCTGGCTTTTCACTTCTGCCTTTAGAGGAAAGCAGAAAACGAAAGGCGTATTTCTAACTTTTACGTCTATGATTTTTCCTTTTTCGCTTCCGCATTTCCAATTCCATCATTTCTTTCCCCATCGTCGATATTTAGCGGAAGCTCTCCTGGTCATTGATTTTGCAGATCACGGAAGGCGGAAAATATATCTTTTATGACCAAATCTTTAATTTTTCTGCTTTTCGATCTCTGCCCCTTGTTCTACCCACACCATTGATCTGTGTGGAGACACCCTGAACCATAGATATGGCAAAATGTGGAAATCAGGACTTAAAATTTCTTATGGTGAAAACTTAGTATCTCCTACTTTTCGATCTCCGTCGAATTTTCCACTTTTTATAACCAAGTTTTAGTCCTTTATGTGCTTCTGCTCCCGACTTTCCTTGGGCGAAGATGAATTTTATCTGTTGATTTTTTCCACTGCAGATTCAAGCCATTCATTTGTTGTCATTATTCAACTAATGGTGAATTCATTCCTTTGAATGTATTTTTAAGGTCAAAAATCAAAATTTCTTAAGTATTTTGGCATTACGAGTCTAGAAATTTCCCTTCAAACACTTGCACCTTCATCAACAATCTTTAAGCTTCAAATGATATGGAAATTCATAACCTCGTCCCTCCTTTTAATGGACATATCTCCTACTAATTAGTTATCCCATAAATGATGCTAACACAGTGATGTCATCTAAACAGATGACCAAAATTGTGTCCTTCTCATCAACAAATTCTATGTCCATGGCCTTCTAGAAGGTTTCCCCTACGTTCATGAGTCTGAATGGAATTTTTGCATACATAAAAGTGCCCCAAGGTGTGTTGAAACCTTTCTTTTCTTGGTCTTATGGATGCACCATGATATGATTGTAGCCTGAGAAGTCGTCCAAGGTGGAGATCCTTCAAGAGCCCACTACCCTCCATAGGATGTGGTCCATCTTAGTAAGACGGAAATGGTAATTTAAAGAAACTCTGTTCAGATTTCTGAATTCAATGCATATCCTTATCTCTCCATTATTCTTCCTTATCGGGACCAAGTTGGCCAGCCACCTTGAGAATCTGAGGGCCACAATGATTTTTTCCTCAAATAGTTTCTTTATTTCCTTTTCCACTAGGGGTAGCATCTTGGGGTTCATTCTCCTTATCTTTGCTTGAAAGGCATCTCATCCTTTTTTATTGGTATAGTGTGCTGGATTATACTGGTATCATAATCCTTAAGATCACTTTAGCTCCAAGCAAAAACATCTGAGTACTCCTGCATTAGTGAAATGTATTTATGTTTGGCCTCAGGTGAGAGTGTTCTCGAGATCTTGATGATATTTGGATGAGCTTCTGTCCCAATATTCACATCTTCCACATCCTCACAACTGGGGACAATATGAGGTTCCTTATCAACATTATTTGGGTCAAAGAGATTTTATAAAGGAGATAAACCCTGGGGGATAGAGTTACCTTTGAGCTGGAAGATTTCTTTGCCACAAAGGTTGTTTAGATATTGCTTCTGCCCATTAGCCCCTATGACTCTGGCCCAATAACTTCTTCATATTTAGTGCCATTAACACACTCAATAGGGACAACAATATCATCTCATGGCATTTCTTTGGGAATAACAATCTGACTCTGTAGGGATTCTTGGGTGAGAGTAGACCCTTCTAGTAGCACATTATTTTCATCAATGGTTAAGCCATCACAATCCCTAGTTAGAGTGAGGAAATTTTGAATCTATTTGTCATCTTCAAAGACCTAAAAACTCTTAACATTATCAAGGACAGAGGGTTTGTGCCTGACTTCAACCTTAAATTTTCTATTGGGGTGTATGGGAATCTTGAAAATAGCAGCAGAAGTGGCCAAAGAATCAGCTATACAATTATCTGACCGGGGAATCAGATTAAAATCACATTCTTGGAAACATTCTATCATGTCTTAGGCATCATTTATGTAGCTTCTCATCCTGGGATGCCTAGCTTGATACTCTCCTTGCATTTTTTTAACTAGTAGCTCGGATTCCCCATGTATCACCACCCTCCTGACTTGGAAATATTTCAGGATCTAAATTGCTAACATTAGAGCCTCATATTCTTCCTGATTATTTGTGGAATCGAAGGAAAGTTTGTAGGAATAATTAAAATCTATTCCTCCTGGGGATTTCACCCAAAATCCATTCCTCCTGGGCTTTGTTTCCTGCATATTTATTCCTCATAATAGGGGCATATCTGTTCCTCAGACCAATATGCCTTTGCAGATCCATGACAGCAAGTTGATATCCTTTCTTAAACTCTCATGTTTCCTCAACAGGAAGCTCCCCCATTTCGTGACATGAATTATCATGCTCTTCTTTGGTAAAAAAGGTAGAGGTTGAGTCAGTGTGCAACTACTGGATTTCATCCTTAGCTTCATTTTCATAATATTGCTCCACATATTTCTCCTGAAATAGGGGCCTAATAGGTGGATCCGGAGGTTTTCGTTGATCTCTCTTCCTATTTTTGAGGATTTGTGGCCTTCTAGCATTCTGGTTTCTATTATGTTGCTCTTGATTTTCCCTGGGAGATGTTCTACTATCCACATAAAGTCTCTCCATCAACTTTTCCATGGTTCTCATCATCATGTCCATTCTAACCTCTTGTGAGTTAGAGGAAGAAGGTTGTTCAGGTTCTTTATCCCTTCTTCTATCTCCCTCTTCTCTCCTCCACTCTCCCTCGTGCCTCTTCTTCTTTATGGAAGTAGTCAGGTTTACCTATACCTCTATGGCATCCTTCATCATATCGGCTAAGGAGGCTGATCTTCTTTCACTCAACAATAGGTAAATTCACTATCAAAGGATTCAGCATATTGGAGCTGGGTAAAACCAAGGGGGTTTTGAAATGGGAAGGGATGGAATTATATGTCTTCATAAATCTATAAGAAAATTATTGAATAGATTCACTCTCCCTCCTCCTCGTGTAATGGTATTGGGACAAATAGTGCTTAGTATTTTTATGTCTTCCCATTTGTCCTTGAAAGAGTCTTCAAAATATTGATAGTTTAGAATGGAGTTGTCTAGGAGATTTTTGAACCATTTTATCGCTTCTCCAGCAAGAATTTGGGAAACCAGTCTGACCTCAACATCATCATGGTATACTTCCTCCAGGTCTACCCAGTATGAAAACCATCCCAAGTGTTCCTCAGCTGAATATCCCCTCTCCCCGTTGAACTATTTGAGCCTTTGGGCGTATCCTCGAGGAAGGTCATGAAGAGAAACATGAAGAAGTATAGGAAAAAATATATTTTCCATCGTTTGGGTTATAGAAGGGTTTTGTTATAGTTGATTTTACCATACATGGTGAATCACATTTTAATGACCTTCCTTGT
This sequence comes from Pseudotsuga menziesii, assembly GCA_001517045.1. Lineage (NCBI taxonomy): Eukaryota > Viridiplantae > Streptophyta > Pinopsida > Pinales > Pinaceae > Pseudotsuga > Pseudotsuga menziesii. The sequence goes on along the minus strand of LPNX010340246.1, from coordinate 703,201 downwards.
CCCTTTGTAGACTCCTTAGACCCCATGGACCATTTTTGTTCCTTTGATGTTTCCAAGATCATCCCTAAAAACATGCAAAAATTGCCATACGTGAATTTTAAACCCTTTCTTGCGTATATACGTGGGTTTGACCCCTAAAACTGCATACATCGGGATGTGTGCAAAAGGCCAAATTCTTTTGGAGTTTTCCTTGATGTGGATCCGACTTACTTGTCTCCTGGCCTTCCCTATGCCTTGAGATCACTTAGATTCGACCTTTCATTACCCCATTGAAGAACTATATAAGGAACCCTTTGGATACATTGAAGGCGGGGAGGAATTGAGAGCAAGAGAACTATAGTCCATTGTTTCCAGAACTTGTGCTTGAGTCTGCATCCCTTTGTCCCTTGGAGCACTTTTGTGTTCTTCCCAAGCTTGCCCTTTGCTTTTGAGCTCGCTATCGAGAGATGGAGGATTGAAGTGGTGGAGGCCCAAGTGGGGGACTCTGTTTCTCCGATTCGCAGACGTGCCGACAAAGGTTGTATTCATTCTAATATGTGATTTTATATTAATGGAAATATCTTTTCCTGTCCAATAATGTGTATTTGAATGAATATTTGATCCATGCATGATTTCAAATGCTTATATGTTATTGATTATATATGCCAGAGTAGGTCTAACAGGATTATATATAGCATGCTTGTATTATTTATTGAATGTTGAGGAAGCAATTTATCAATTCAAGCTGGAGTTGGAAAGCTCAACAGGGGTCTACATCAACAATCCAGAATAAGGTACGAATAGAGATACTTTAGTGTTAGATATTTGGTTTCTATTGCATATAGGAAAGGATTAATTTCCGGAGTCAAGCTGTCTGTTGTGGTACCCCAAGCCATAGGAATTTATCTCTGTAACAGAATTGGTGACTCAGTTGGGGAGTCGCCAATTCTCTTATGGAGAGAAATTCCTATGGTTTGGGGTACCACAACAGACAGCTTGACTCCAAAAATCAATCCTTTCCTATATGCAAGAGAAACTAAATATCTAACACTAAAGGATCTTGATTCGTACCTTATTCCGGATGGTTGATGTAGATCCCTGTTGAGCTTTCCAACTCCAGCTTGAATTGATAAAATGCTTCCCCAACATTTAATAAACAAGACAAGCATGATATATATAATCGTGTTAGACCTACTCTAGCATATATAATCAATAACATATAAGCATTTGAAATCATCCATGTATCAAATATTCATTCAAATACACATTATTGGATAGGAAAAGATATTTCTATTAATATAAAATCACAAATTACAATGAATACAACCTCTGTCAGCACGTCTATGAATCAGAGAAATTGAGTCCCCCACTTGGGCCTCCACCACTTTAATCCTCCATCTCTCCATAGCAAGCTCACAAGCAAAGGGAAAGCTTGGGAAGAACACAAAAGTGCTCCAAGGTACAAAGGGATGCAGACTCAAGCACAATTTCCAGCAATAATGGACTGTAGTTCTCTTGCTCTCAATTCCTCCTGCCTTCAATGTATCCAAAGGGTTCCTTATATAGCTCTTCAATGGGGTAGTGAAAGGTCAAATCCGAGTGATCTCAAGGCATAGGGAAGGCCAGGAGACAATTAAGTCGGATCCACATCAAGGAAAACTCCAAAAGAATTTGGCCTTTCGCACACAACCCGATGTACACGGTTTTAGGGGTCAAACCCACGTATATACGCAAGAAAGGGTTTAAAAGTCATGTATGGAAATTTCTGCATGTTTTTAGGGATGATCTTGGAAAAATCAAAAGAACAAAAATGGTCCATGGGGTCTAAGGAGTCTGCAGAGGGACAAGGAAGGCCATAGAAATGTGATTCACCATGTGTGGTAAAATTAGCTATAACAAATTCCCCCTAATGTGTGAGGTCAGAGGGGTCATACGATGGCTGAAATACATTATAATAAAAAAGAAGTCCATCCCAGAAGTGAAGAGATGAAGAAACCAGTGGAAGAACCAGCCATCCAATTAGCACTATACAATGATACAAATCTACACATAACTACAAATACATATAGCAGTCCTGGATACATAAGAGTACAATGGCCATGAATAGGCATGATGCACTATGACATATGTGGTCATCGCCACGTACAATATAAATAGATCAGAATCTCCATGATGAAGATATACAAAGGATCGTGATCTCCATAAAGACTGATGATATAAAATGGACCAATATCTCCATAATGGATGGAAATGTCTGACATACATTGGAATCAAGTCACGAGAGCTAAAATCTCATGAACACTGGCATGATCAAGGAGGTGGCATATAAGAGATGCCAGCAATCTGGAAGGTCTTCTACACAAAATGTTAGGAGTACATGTCCCACTATGTGAATAGAGGTGTCAAGGTCGAACATAGTAGTCCATCATCTGATTACCGGTCATTGATGTATACCATTAACAGACGCAAGATCACCCACTGATAATGAAAATGGGAATCAAGGTACTAGAGTGCAAACTAACAAGTGTGAATAAATGTGTTGAGGTCAAACACTTGAGAGAATCCATCGATTAGGGGACATAGATGTATTCCCAAAAAACTGTCAGTGGGGAGAGAACCTGCCACTGATGACTGCAAGTCTTAAGGCACTCAAACATGACTCTAGATTCCTATCCCAGAATAAATGATCTGAAGTTGATGGGATGAAATCTGTTGGAAGGAGGGCATTGAGGCATCCCCCATCATCCAACACGTGGTACGCAGTAAACCTGTATAATGTGGAAGGACTCGATCATAAGGTGCACGAACCAGTAACTGTACCGGGAATGGCCGACATGTAAAGTCAAGATAACTAAGGAATGGTCGACTCCGGTTTCAACTTCCTTCAAACAAGAGCATAAAGGAAAATGGTGACTAAATTTAGGCAACATAGACTCGATATGTAAAAATGGGACATCTCTACGACATAGGAGGCATTGACAAAGGCTCCATAGGGACTGGAAGCTTAACCAGTCAGTGGAGATAAACTCAGATAAATGACTACATCTCCTAAAGTCAAACTATTAACCCAACCAACGGATGTGATATACAGTGCTCTGTTCGAAGGCGACATGACTTGACTGCTGCCAAAGATAACATCTTTCCTTGTCCAGCTTTTTGGTTTTTTAATTTTTTTGGAATTTTTCAAATATTTGAAAATCTTGAAAAAGAATAAAATTGCTTTAAAGTTAAAGACTAGGAGGAGACGAGTGTCAAATGGGAAAACAAACTAGTTCCAAGTAGTGGAACATACCAATGCTTAATGCAAGGACACATGTGTAGGATAGCGACACTCGAGGGAAAGTCCCCTCTCGGTAAAAATAAGGAATCAAGCTACAAAGGATATACAAAATGGCTCTACGTGGCTAGACATGAGACAAGGTTGGGCTATATGGCTAATACTCAGAGTCAAGGAAGCCGGGGTAAGGCTCAAATGAGGCAGGCAAAGCTCATGATAATGCAATTACAACTTGACATAAGGGAGTCTGGGGGAAATAGGCCAGCAAAATATCAAGAGGAGTATGAGGCTCTTGCAAAATGTAATGGCAATACTATACAATGGGCTCCCACACCCTAAATGACAAAACTGTCAGCATTGGCACCAAATGCAAATAAGGTGCTAACTGGGGTACCCATGTAAGGTCAAGCTCTACCATTCAAATCATGCCACTTCTAAAACAGCAAGAAGGTTTCGTGACAAGATAGAATGGGTTCGTACCTACAGTTATGATGAAATGGTCATAAGGTCATGCAAAATGCAAACAGTGGTGAAACCTAACCTATATGCGAGTTTAGACATGATACCTGAAATCGGCACGAACGGGTCAAAACAATGGTCGAAACGACGCTCAAAATGGTCTCCTACATCATATATTAGTAAAAAATGGTCCAAAAGCATTAGAAACAGTCCAAAACTATAGAAAAGGGGGTAAAAAATTTCAAAAATTTGAAAATTTTTTATAAATAGTAAAAAATTCAAAACATTATATAACATTTGAAATTTTTACCCAATTGACCTCAGAACTTCAAACGCGAATTCCGGGAGATACAGTCGACGGAATCCGACACCGTTTTTTCCAAGTAATTTCTCATGCCCTGCTCTTTCATTTTCATGTAAAATTTTCAATTTTCTATGGTCAATTTTGATTTATATGCCATCCTAAAGTGTGCGCCTCGGCCCATGCAAAAATCAAGGATTTTTCCACGTATAGGGATAGATATACGTGGAAAAAGCCCTCAAAGTCGCGTACATACGCGGTTGTTTAGAAAACAATCATGTATGCGGCCGAGGTCAAGTTTTTTAAAGACTTCTAATGACCCAAACTTGATTTAAATGTGCAGGATGGTTCTAGAATGGAGAGAACATGAGCATGGGGATGTAGAAGAGGCAGTACGTGGTGATCTAATGGCACAACAGGCTCTTCGTGCATGCAGGCTCTACAAGTTTTGGTGTCTTGGTGGCTTAAGAGACAAACCAAGACTATTGCAGATGCTAGTAGACTACTGGGATCCTGGCTCAGAGTCTTTCCAAATCGATGGGAGGTCCCTCACCATATAAGTGGAGGACATATACTTTATTACTGGACTCTTCTGATGGGGGGAAGTCATGAACCTACGATCTTGCAAGCCTGGAGGTGGCCTCACAATAGATGAGTACATAGCTGTGTATTGTTATCCGGACATGGAGAAGGTCAGGAGTTAGATCCCAACTAACTTACAGGTGCTAGGACTAAAGGCCATACTACTGACACTGGGCAGGATAGTAGGGCTAGCCTCACTCCACCAAGCCTCATGGCCTCTGATGTTCTATGCGGTGGAGTGCATGAGACCCACAGTAGTACAAAATGTATCAGTCCTAGGTATCTAAGCCCAGAGAGGAGGAGGGGGGTTTTGATCGTGGAATGTCACCACAGCTCTAGCTAGTCATCTAAACAACTGCACCCATGCTCGTGGCACACCCACCACCTGACGCTGCCAATTTCCTAAAGTGTGTGCCTCGTCCCACATGGAAATTGAGGATTTTTCCACATAAAGGGCTGGATATACGTGGAAAAATCCCTCAAAGTCGCGTACATACGCTACTGTTTAGCAAACAGTCGCATATGCGACCGCGGTCAAGTTTTTTAAAGACTTCTAATGACCCAAACTTGATTTAAATGTGCAGGATGGTTCTAGAAATCAAAATTGACCATGGAAAATTGAAAATTTTACATGAAAATGAAAGAGCATGGCATGGGAAATTACTTGGAAAAAACGGTGTCGGATTCCGTCAGCTGGATCTCCCGGAATTCGCATTTGAAGTTCTGAGCTCAATTGGGTAAAAAATTCAAATGTTATATAATGTTTTGAATTTTTTACTATTTATAAAAAAAATTCAAATTTTTGAAAAATTTTACCCCCTTATCTATGGTTTTGGACCGTTTCTAATCCTTTTGGACCAGTTTTTACTAATATATGATGTAGGAGACCATTTTGAGCGTCGTTTTGACCATTGTTTTGACACTTTCGTGTCAATTTCAAGTATCATGTCTAAACTAGAATATAGGTTAGGTTTCTCCACCATTTGCATTTTGCATGACCTTATGACCATTTCATCATAACCGTAGGTACGAACCCATTCTATCTTTTCATGGAACATTCTTGTTGTTTTAGAAGTGGCATGATTTGAATGGTAGAGCTTGACCTTACATGGGTACCCTAGTTAGTGCCTTATTTGCATTTGGTGCCCATGCCAACAGTTTTGTCCTTTAGGGTGTGGGAGTCCGTTGTATAGTATCGCCATGACATTTCGCAAGAGCCGCATACTCCTCTTGATCTTTTTCTGGCCTATTTCCCCCGGACTCCCTTATGTCAAGTTGTAATTGCATTATCATGAGCTTTTCTTTCCTCATTTGAGCCTTATGTTGGCTTCCCTGACTCTGAGTATCAGCCATATAGCCCAATCTTGTCTCATGTCTAGCCACGCAGATCCATTTTGTATATCCTTTGCATCTTGATTCCCTATTTTTACCGAGAGGGGACTTTCCCCCAAGTGTCGCTATCCTACACATGTGCCCTTGCATTTGAGCATAGGTATGTTCCACTGCTTGGAACTAGTTTGTTTTCCCATTTGACACTCATCTCCTCCTAGTCTGTAACTTTGAAGCAATTTTATTCTTTTTCAAGCTTTTCAAATATTTGAAAAAGTCCAAAAAAATTAAAAAACCAAAAATCCAGACAAGGAAAGATGTTCTATTTGGCAGGAGTCGAGTTGTGTCGCCTTCGAACAGAGCACTATATATCACATCCGTTGGTTGGGTTAATAGTTTGACTTTAGGAGCTGTACTCGTTTATCTGAGTTTATCTCCACCAACTAATTAAGCTTCCAGTCCCTATGGAGCCTCTGTTGATGCCTCCTGTGTCACAGAGATGTCCCAGTTTTTCATATCGAGTCTATGCTTCCTACATTCAATCACCATTCACCTTTATGCTCTTGTTCGAAGGAAGTTGAAACCTGAGTTGGCCATTCCTCAGTTATCTTGACTTTGCATGTCAGCCATTCCTAGTACAGTTACTGGTTCGTGCACCTTATGATCGAGTCCTTCCACATTATACAGGTTTGCTGAGTAACTCGTGTTGGATGATGGGGGATGCCTTAATTCCCTCCTTCCAGTGGATTTCATCCCATCGACTTTAGATCATTTATTATGGGATAGGAATCTAGAGTCATGTTTGAGTTCCTTGAGACTTGTAGTCATCAGTGGCAAGTTCTCTCGCCATCGACAGTTTTTTGGGAATACATCAATGTCCCCTAATCGATGGATTCTCTCAAGTGTTCGACCTCAACACATTTATTCACACTTGTTAGTTTTCACTCTAGTACCTTGATTCCCATTTTCATTATCGATGGGTGATCTCGCGTCTATTAATGGTATACATCAATGACCGGTAATCAGACGATGGACTACTATGTTTGACCTCGACACCTCTATTCACATAGTAGGACATGTACTCATAGTAGTTTGTGTAGAATACCTTCCATATTGGTGGCATCTCTTATATGCTACCTCCTTGATCTTGCTAGTGTTCATGAGATTTTAGCTCTCGTGACTTGATTCCAGTGTATGTCAGACATTTCCAGCCATTATGGAGATCTTGGTCCATTATATATCTTTAGTCTTTATGGAGATCATGATCCTTTGTATATCTTCATCATGGAGATTCTGATCTATTTATATTGTACGTGGCGATGACCACATATGTCATAGTGTATCATGCCTATTCATGGCCATTGTACTCTTATGTATCCGGGACTACTATATGTATTTGCAGTTATGTGCAGAGTTGTATCATTGTATAGTGCTGATTGGATGGCTAGTTCTTCCACTGGGTTCTTCATCACTTCACTTCTGGGATGGACTTATAATGTATTTCAGCCATCGTATGACCCCTCTGACCTCACACATTAGGGGGCATCTATTATAGTTGATTTTACCACACATGGTGTATCACATTTTTATGGCCTTCCCTATCCTTCTGCAGACTCCTTAGACCCCATGGACCATTTTTTTTCCTTTCATGTTTCCAAGATCATCCCTAAAAACATGCAAAAATTTCCATACGCAACTTTTAAACCCTTTCTCGCGTAAATACACAGGTTTGACCCCTAAAACCGTGTACATCGGAATTCATGCAAAAGGCCAAATTATTTTGGAGTTTTCCTTGATGTGGATCCGACTCACTTATCTCCTAGCCTTCCCTATGCCTTGAGATCGCTTGGATTCGACCTTTCACTACCCCATTGAAGAGCTATATAAGGAACCCTTTGGATACATTGAAGGCAGGGAAGAATAGAGAGTAAGAGAACTATATTCCATTGTTGCCGGAACTTGTGCTTGAGTCTGCATCCCTTTGTTCCTTGGAGCACTTTTGTGTTCTTCCCAAGCTTTCCCTTTGCTTGTGAGATTGCTATCGAGAGATGGAGGATTGAAGTGGTGGAGACCCAAGTGGGGGACTCAGTTTCTCCGATTCGCAGATGTGCCGACAAAGGTTGTATTCATTGTAATTTCTGATTTTATATTAATATAAATATCTTTTCTTGTCCAATAATGTGTATTTGAATGAATATTTGATCCATGGATGATTTCAAATGCTTATATGTTATTGATTATATATGCTAGAGTAGGTCTAACACGATTATATATAGCATGATTTTCTTGTTTATTGAATGTTGAGGAAGCAATTTATCAATTTAAGCTGGAGTTGGAAAGCTCAACGGGGATCTACATCAACCATCCAGAATAAGGTACGAATCAAGATCCTTTAGTGTTAGATATTTGGTTTCTCTTGCATATAGGAAAGGATTGATTTCTGGAGTCAAGCTATCTATTGTGGTACCCCAAGCCATAGGAATTTCTCTCCATAACAGGTTTCTAAGAGGGATTTAAGCTGGTGTGACAGAAATTACTGTGTTGTGAGGAATTGTAGAATTGTGAGGGGTTGTGAGACTAGATGGTGTAGGATGGTTTAGCTTTGAAGTGGTGTGAAATAGAGATATGGCAGCAAACTTCCATGTGGTAGTGGAGTTTAATAGGGGTAATTCAAAGGAAAGTAAGGGGCACTTTTGGTCGGACAAGGATCGAATTCCCCCACCTAGAGACTCTAAGATATCAGGTTGCTAAGATGTACAAGAGAACTCGAACATGGAGGGTTCTTAGACTAATTCAAAGAGACTGGACTCAAACTTAGTCCTAGGGAAAACTTGCTCCAATTCTTCACCATAATTCTTAGATATATCATTAATAGAAACATCAGCTTCAACGGGTAAATAAAATTGTTTGTCTAACCTTTGCAGTTTAATGGCTTCCCAAATCGGTCTCTCTAGATCAAAAATTTCTTGAAAAGTTTCAGTATCAGGATTGCTCCTCGTATTGGTCCTTTTGGCCACCAGTATTCCCAGTGGAGTCATCTCCCAAAATATTTGAGTGGAGTCTCTAGAGAATATATAACCAACATGTGTCTATGACCGGCTGCTCAACCAGGTCATAGAATTGAAACAATGTCGTTTCCCTGAGGAGATAATAGTGATTAGTCCCCAACAATGACGCCAATATGTTATCACTCAGTGATTTTCCTATGGTTGTAGTAGGAGATAACTGGGGTAACCATTTCAAACCAATATTTTGATTGTATTTTAGCCTATACATTCAGACAAGGATCTCTCAATGTCACAAGGATCATCCACATACACATATAATGTTCAATGAACCAATAAGAAGGCTAGATATTTGACGGAAACAGATTGTTTGTAAATTTAAATATTTTATAATAGACAAATAGAAAGTACCCTTGGGAAATGGAGTCACATCCTGAAACATTCAAGGGATTAAAGAAATCATGAGTAGTGATTATCCTTTGTAATCTAAGGCAACATGGGTGTTATATTTAGTTAAATAACTTGAAGTGAAGACAAATAGAAATGAGACAAAGCCTTAGTAAAACAAGAGGCACCTATCAAAGGATGAATCTCTTGAACTCCATTGACCAAAGAAACAACGAAGGCTAATAACTGAAGCAAAGAACCTAGCAAAGGATGAATTCTATCACATCCATTATAAAGACATAATAAACATGATTTTGAATGGAAGGAGAGTTTAACAGAGAACAAACTCCTTGAATACAATCTAGAAATGTATTAGCAACATACACATGCATGAAAATGGGAAATACAGGAAAAAAAACTGCACATTGAACACTTTGATGAATCTAAGAAACTAAGGAAATTCTTTTCATTAATACATCCAAGAAAAATTACAGAGCTACAAAACCAAGCACAGAAGGATTCAGAATGAAAGTTCCAACCCTTTGCTCCTCTATGGAGGTTACATTTATAGTATAATTTACCCCTGAGATGTATCTCGAAACAGGGCATCGAAATTAGTTACATTGTGTGAATCAAACCTGAAAGTACATACTAAATCCTAAAAAAATTCGACATGGAAGATGCACTGTTCCCACAAAAAAATTTGGGAAGGCACATTGTGCTGCATGTGACCAATAAAAATGGGAAATATTGAAATCTGGGGCTTTCTAAATCGCTTGGTGAAAGGGACTGCTCATAACACCTTTGACCAACCTTTTGTTGACTTAGCTATTGGCTTCTCCCACAAGTTGTTTATTGCTCAACCTATATATGTCCTTCCATATATGATCTGTAGGGATTGTCATTTCAGATATCTCCTTTAAGACAACATCCAGATCAATCAAGGGATTATGACTGACAGTAGGAAGACTAGATTTAATCATTCGCAATAAAGTCAACAACTCAAATTCCTCATCGTGTTTGCTGAAAACTACCTCTCCCTTTATCCCTCCATCCATACCCTCAAACTTAGCATGGTTCAATCTTTCATGATTGAGTAGCTCAATGTCATTTCCCTGAGTGATCATATTTCCATTAGGACCCAAAAAATTAGGCAATCCTTTCTACAAAAGGGGCTGAAACAATTTTTTGAACTTCTCCAACCTTGATGAATAATTTCAGCCCTTGTAAGATCATTCTGCAATAGGTTGTTCTTTGTACTCATCCTTCTTGCTCCCACCAGAGCTGTGATCTTGTCAGTGACCCCCAGAGAAATTAGTTCCTCCCCAAATGTTACATTTAGGACAGTAATTACCTTCTGGGTCTCCTCCCTAGGCCTTTTGGCTAGAATTTCTTGTAGGGATTTATATATCCTACTTGCTGCCATAGAGGCTTGCTTCTGTTCATCCAACATGACTATGTGATTCCCTAATGGGGCTATCTCCTTTATCAATGCATCCCAAAGAAAATTCTTAGCCCCCTACAGGGGAATTCGTCCTATGATCCTTTCTTCAAACCTGACTGCCTTCTCTTTCAGTGTCCTAATCTCTCTAGAAGAGTCTTCACTTTCCTTTGCAGTGATCATGTCCTTAAGCTCTTGATTGGCTTCCTTTAATTGAGTGGTCTACAGGTCCTTTAGGGACATGTCAGACATGTTCTTAATCACCAGAGCAATGGGTGACTTATCTTCAGGGGTGTTGTATTCATTCAATTCATCAATTGTTTCCTACATTTGTCTCTTCTCTTCTTCCCATGTATGCTTGTCAGCTTCCAACACATAAAGGCAGACTTTCAGATCTAAAAATTGATGTTGCAATGTCTCAATATCCCCTTGCAATCGTACAGTTTGAGGAGGGAGTTAGATGTCTTGATAGGTATCTTTATCCTCTTTTTGTAAGCCTAGATCTTGGATATAGGCTTAGCTGATGAGGTAGGTTTCCCTATAGTAAGAGGCTGCTCTATTGAAATAGGTTTCTCTATTGAAATAGGTTGCTCTATTGAAACACGATTCTCTATTGAAAGGGGTTGTAGATTCTAGAAAAGAGTTCAATGCAGTGAGATATGTCACATGGTCATGTAGGAGATTTTCCGTTAGGTTCCAAGCCTTATTTGTTACCTTTTCCTGATTTAGTTGGGTTTTCAATTTAGCCACCCTCTGTTGGGAATTGAGATGGGCCAATACCTCCTTGGTCAGTTCAGCATAAATGACATCACTAACTCCCTTATGGAAAACAATATTGTCTGGGATTGAGAACTGTTCCATCTTAAAATTGACCTCTGACACTCCTTCTTCATTAGCAATGGCCATATTCAAAGAGCTAGTTGTAAGATTCCTCTCAATAGTGAAGGAGACCTTTCTACCTGACAACTTCCTTAACTCTTTGGATTGCTTCTGATTCTCGATTTTGGCCTGCTCCTTGAGCTTCCCATAGATATCCAACATCTTCTTCTTAGTCTTGAATTGTCTTTCAGCAGTAGAGGTGAAGGAGTCGGTGAAGGATTTCTCTCTAATTGTGTAGTGATTGTTTTCCCAGCCACTAGTGTTCATGCAACCACCATCTAATTTGCAACCTCCCCTCCAGTAGGGATTTCAGTAGAAGGATCCTCTTTCATCATTGTCTTGATGTAATCAAACTCAAAATTAAACTCCTACTCCAGGTTGATTACATCCTCCTCTATGTATATCCTAGGATTCTTTCTAGAATTATGTTTATCACATTCCATATCCTCCACCTCTGACTGATACCTCCTGTTTCTACCATCACCGTTTAGGGGAAAGGCAATAGCCAGGATTGCACCTTGCACTTCCTTAGGAACCTAAATATTCTCTGTAATTTTCCAATAAAAATCATAGGCCAGCGAATTTGCGTCCTAGGATAAGTTAGGGATCATGGAGTGAATGAAACCGACCTCTACATCTGGACCCTCCTCTGGGAAATTATCCCATTAGGATCGTAATTCTATGCATGAGCCACATGAAAGTTCACGTCCTTCAAAAAAGTATCCACCATTGGTAACTCTACTGGCTTCTTCACAATGAAGGGGCCGAAGTTAATAGGGTATTTGATCCAGGAAGCCATTCCATGAGTAGTAAAATTCTCCTCATGAACAGCAATCCTCTTCCTGATCAATTCTAGTGCGAATACTGAGTAAATCAGGAAAACTGTAAGCATGAAAGGGGCAGCCAAAAAACTATATATCCTAATCACTGAATACTTATGTGTTAGGAACCAATCTCCAATACCCTCCTGTTGCAAGGATTCCTTCATGTCTTCTGATATTCTCCTCTCTTTATGGTTGAATATTATGGAGATGCTGAGGACGATCATGTCAATGAAAAGGGTATAAGACCAGTCCTGGATTTCCCGGCAGGATCGAGGCCAGTCCTTGAACACCTATGGATCCATGTCCTCAAGGTTCTGCCTGTTAGAACTGACTATGATGGAAAATAGGTACACTTGGTATCTAAAGTGCTTATCAAAATGAAAATTCTCAAGCTAAGAATTTATTTCTCCAGCCAAGAACTCATCGAACTTAATTCCTGCTTCAAAATGACTTAGGTAAAGGAGAATGCCTAGTATCACTTCAGATACCATGACATCACTATCAAGAGATAGGATTTGACTCAAGAGGGAGATGGCTGATATGATAGGTTTTATAAACAATTCTGAGAAAAGTGTGGTGATAAGGGTCTCTAAGGGAACCGGGGTCTTCAAAATGGTCCGAAACAGCTTATTCTTGGATTCTAGGTTAGTTTTCCTGAACACCTGCATAACTTCTGATTCAGTGAAAAGGGTCAGGGCCTGACTTTGGGTTTCAGAGAGGCCCAAGATAGCCCTAATAGATTTTGGTGTGATTTTACAGATGACATGGGAGTGGGTATCATATAGAATGGCATTTTCGAGTGGTGGAATAGCCTCTAGCCAATATCTGGGAAATGAGGCAATTGTTCTAATGTAATCCCTACCAAGGATGAATTTAAATTTACCAACAGTTATGAATTCTCCTCAGAAGGTGACGTCAATAAATTCTGGGCATCACTGACACTGGAAAAATGGAAATAAGGATCATGAGCGTTGTAAAGTCGATCACAGCTGATCTTTTTGAATGGGTCAAGGCCTTTTACAGATGAGGCCATAGTGGAACTGTCAATTGGATGAATTACATAACACAAAGGATTGGTAAGCGATGAACAAGTACCTAGTGGTGACGTTCAACACTTTTGGAGGTTGCAGTCATATCCATCTGACTCGTGCATGGCATACGTTGAAGTTGTAGGGTGGTAGGAGAAGAAAATCGACCATTTCATTTCAAATGCCAGGTTATGCGGTTAATGTCAAATTGAATGGCCTTTTAAACTATCACGCCCCATAACCACTATTTTTGTTCCTCCAATATCCAAGCGCAATATCCAATGGGGAGGGGACACGTCATTTATGCACTTTCCCCATTGCGCAAAGCCTCTTTGACTTTATGTGTGCAAGTTTGCAGAGCGATGTACGTGTGCACATTCGGATCTCATCAAAGATGTGTGTTTAATGGATGAAGGTCGTTGATCCTCCTCTGTGATTTTCCATGGTAGTGATTTTGGGCTCATCGTATTTTGCTGACTCAAAATTCAAATAGTGCATGCAATTTCGCGTAGCGGGTTCACTTCCACCATAGATCCATATATGGATTTTATCTTGGTTATTGAAACCTATGGGATCTATAGAATTACATGGATTTTCATATTTACCTCCTCTCCAAGACCAAACCTTAGGATTTTTCCAATGCTTTCTTCATTTTCGACTAGGGGAAGCTCCTTCAGAACCTTCCCAGCACTCACTCAGGTTGTATAATGTAAAGATTTTGACTCTACCCATCATCTTTACTGGCCTATAATTTTTTAGGGGATGAGTGTAGATGCATGTGTGGAAATCCCCAAAAGTTAGCACATGTGCTAACATGGTGGAGAGAGGAGAAGTGAATCTCCAGTATGTGTTGACAAACAAGTAGATATTCAATGTACTGACCAATACCACTATACATAATTTGTTTCAGGTACTTTAGAGAAAGACTTGGTGTGATCTAGAACAAGTCCCCTAGAAAAAGGGAGTGATGAGTTCTAGAATGGTCAGAGTTGCAGGTTGTCTTGGTGACATAATTAGTCCGGGCATGCTCCTATGCTAGAGATGGAGTTAGAATGGAAGATGAAAATGCATGAGATCTCACATGGGAAAGTATACAGGTTGTCATTTAATTTAAAATATCTTGGTGTGGTACCCAGGTTGTTCGGATGTAATCAGTCCCATGGGTTTTCCTTGAATGTAAAAGATCATAGCATAGTAGGCAGTGTGTTAGGATGTAAGCAGTCCAAGTACGGGTTTTCGTTGAATGTAAAAGATCTCGACGTGGTGCACAGGTTGTCCGAACTTAATAACTCTTGTAGGTTGTCCTAAAATGTAGAATATCTTGGTGTGGTATGCATGTTGTTCAGACGTAATAAGTCCTCGAAGGTTATCCTGGAACATAAGTCCTAGAAGTTGTGTTCCCATGTTGGATAAAATCGGTCACAATGCACTTGGTGTGCACCTAGGTGATTCTCACATAGTGGAAGATGTAGGTTTTCTTGGTGACATAAAATTATTTTCATGCTCCTATCTTGGTAGAACATGGGCTGACCGTATAGAGACGTAATGCACTTGGTGTGCTTCTAGGAGATTCTCGCATAGTGGAAGATGCAGGTTGTCTTAGTGACGTAAAAGTACTACTGTGATCCTACATTGGTAGAACGCAATTGGTTTGCATCAGGGTTGTTCTATGTGTGCTCTGTGTATGATGATGATATGATATGGATATGATGAGATGATGGTAGGAGACATGATGTCTAGTCCTAGTATGTAGCTGCATGATGTCTTGCTCGTAGATATGATGAAGACCTAGATGAGGACTAGACCTACCCCCAACATGAAACAAGGGTAGCTCTATAGAAACTTCCAATGACATATAGAATGATTCAATGATCGACAAGATGAAGACTATGGAAGAAGCTAAGATGATGACTTGACAGATGTGTTGATGAGTGTGGCAAGAGAGAATAGATTTCTAGTTAAGAGGGAGTGTTGTTGTATTTGTAAGTTCAGAAGACATTTTGATGTATATTATAATTTTATGTTGTTGTACCCCCACCAAAGATGTGTTTCGCTCCTTTCAATATGTCATTATTGTGTATGGTCCTTGAGGTACAACCTTAGTTGTAAGTCGGGGAAATACTCCCCAATATAATATAATGTAATGTACTTTCAGATTCTCTCTAGGAGAAGTTGGCCCAGTCAATTTAGGAGGTTAGTCACTTGAAGGGTATAATTAGGGAGCTTCCCTCCCTCATTTATACACACTCTCACTCACTCAATTTTGCATGAGGAGAGAGAGAAGGAAAAGGAGGAGGAGAGAGAGAGAGAGTTGCAGAAGACATCTTATTATTGGATTTTTCCATATTGTGATATTGTCTTAGTGACAAAACTATTCTAAGGAAGTTTGTGGGTTTTCCCCTTTATGGTTTCCTCGAGGAATATCTTTTTGTGTTGTGTATCTATTATATCTTGTGTATCTTGTTGTCCTTTTTATTCTTTCAGATACAGATCCTAATCAATTTGAATTAGATTAGAAAAACTAACAAATACCTAAAATTCCTGTGTGACCCAACGAGTCTTTTTTTCATGAGATGGATCACGACCTAATCCCCAAGGATTCATAAAGTGTCATGCATATTCCACTAGAATAGTTTTTCACAACATATATTACAACTTAGTTCTTATTTTATTAGCATATTTTTATTGAAAATTAAATAAATGAAACTAAAGCAAGAATATATAGAGAAAATAAGTTCACAATCCACACAATAACATAAGATATACCCTACGAAAACCAACTATGGGAAAAATACCAACCACCAAATGGGTATTATGCCTTGATCTTTATGTCAAATTTCAAATACAAAGGAAATCGTACTCTCTATGAGGTTACCTGTGACTCTATAGCTAGAATGGCTGCTACAGGATATCCAATTTGTATGTCGTCAATCCTCTGCAATGCCTTATAGGGACCATAGTACTTGGGTTGTTATTTATTTCCTTTATTGTAATGATTTAAGGACATTATTTTGTATGGATATAGTCTCAAAATACCCAATCCCCAACTTCAAATTTATTTTTATTATGTCATTGATCTTCTAGTCAATTCATCCTATTTTGTGCTATTGACAAATTGTCTTTTAACAAATGGAGAATCTATTATTGGTTATGTATATGATCCTCCACCACTTGATCCTTATATTTCCCTCTCTAGGGTGATGTGATGTTTGGAGGATGATAGCGATAAAATGTGGCATATGGGGACATTTTTTACGAAGTATGGAAGGATATGTTGTTCCAGCTTTCCACTAAGGCAAACCAATTAATCGATTGCATTTGTTTATCAAACGAAAATTAATGAAGATACCCTTCCAGATATTTCAAAATATTAGTTTTCCCATAATATTGAGAAGGGTAAGAGAATTTATGAGAAAATTGAGTAGACAAACAGGAAATAATGCAGTCCAAGAATTATGAGTGAAAATTGGCTCTATATCATTACAATAATCTAAGGGATTCGATGTAGGTTCTCAATTATTTTGACGAATTTTATCGCTCTTGTACTTTCTTTAAAATAATTATAAAGCGAGACTAAATGGGAGTACTTTGTTAGTCAATCCACCACTACCATGATGACATTCTTTCCTTTATAATTTTGTAGACCTATTATAAAATATATTAAGATATATTTCCGAAGTTTACTTGGTGTGGCTAATGGTTGTAGAATACTAGGGGTCTTGATTGTCTCTTCCTTATTATTTTAGCAAATCCAAGATTTTTTCCACAAAATATTAAACATCATTTAGTAGGGCATCCTAGAAAAAAATCCTTCTTAATCATGTGGAAAGTTTTCAAGAACACTTAATGTGGTATTATAGGAGTAGTGTTCATTTCCAAAGGGACTTCTATTTGAATTGGAATTATTACATAAATATAAGTGATCCTAAGAACATAGTGAATAATTATTCCACAAAATATTAACTATGCACTTGTTTCTACTTGTAGTTGTTGAACTATCTTGCATGCCTTGTAATGGGCCTAGGGACAATAAGGTAGAATTCATGCAAAATTATGCCTAAGTATGGAGAAGAGATAAAGGAGGAGAAGAAGGACCTACGACTGAGGAATCAACATAAAGGAAAGAAGAGAAAGGAAGTTGTGAAAGAGGAAGTGAAAGAGAGGAATAAGAAGAGGATGAGGTGCTGGAAGAGGAAGCTGCGCCAGAAGGATGGAGTGCAACACAGGAAGGTACAACAGAATATCAGTAGAAAAAGGTGTGTAAGTAGCATAACGGTTGGAAAACGACAGTAAGACATAATGTTGAGAAAGTGACAGGCCCTAATGATCATGGGTACGAGTGAAACTGGAGCTAGAGGAAACCACACACGTGAAGGAATATTTGTAATTCAAGCCGTTAGTGCCTCCTGCTAGGTGTTTCAAGAATAGGAAACACGACATGTCGGATAAATATAGAAAGTCAACTGAGAAAGTGACAGAAAAGGAGTCTATAATGAGTTTATATTGAATCTGTATTGAATATGTATTGAGTGTGTATTGAATCTGTATCGAATCAATATGGAGTATGTATCAAATATGTATGGATTCTATATCGATTCTATAATAAGGCTATAAAAGAAGGAACCCAAGATGTATGTGGGTGAGATATTCTCCCTATAGTCAGTATTTATAGTTAGCTCTGAATTGTAGGCTCTCGCTAGTAGAAAAGCAAGAGCTCCTTGTTAGTGGCTCTGGATTGTAAAGTGCATGAGAGTAAGAGATCTGCAACTGAGTGCGCAGAAGAGTAGGAAAGGTGGATTCAATCGAGGCTGTGTGTGGATCACTAGTAGAGTAAAGTAGGAAGAGAACAAAGAGAAGATCAGAAAGCATGAGAGGGAGGAAGAGGATGTAAAGGTAGAGAAGAATATATTAAGCAGAGTCAACAGCTTAGTGTGCATACAAAAGGTGCATCTATTTCCTCATGCCATATGAGGAGCATCTTGTGTTTTTTTCCCAGATGGATTTCCACGTTATATTATGTGTATATGTGTGAATGTTGAATGCATCTAAGATATATCTGTAAATTTTGTATTTAATGAATGACTGTAGATTTTATTATAAATGAATACATGTATGATATTTTAATTGTATTAAATGGATATGATTATGCTACATGTATGTAGTTTATTTAATGAGTTTCATAAGGGAATTTGGGGCGCAACCTAGATGTTGAAGCATAATGAGAGCAAATAATCCACCCCCTGGAATTCGTTGAGAGCCTTGGCATAGATCCAAGGTACTAAAAATCCTCCCGCTCAACTGCGAAAACATGGTTATGCCATTTACCCATGCATTAAGAGAGATATCCCAGGTGATACGACATCTGTGTCACAAGTGCTACCAGCTGAACTCTGCTCTGTCGGGCCAATATCTTGAGCTTTGTTGTGCTGAGAAGAAGGGACTGAACCTAGGTCAAGATCCCTAGAAAAGGGATAGAAAATCCAACAAATGGTTATGTTGTCAAGACCTTGAATTCTTGTGGTGAGGGATATGTTGTGGAAACCAATACAATCGGAGATCCAAGATTGGGTGGAATCCAAAGAGTTAGAATTCGTGAGAAAACAAAGCGAAAGATCTCGATGGAACCCAATAGAGTGGTTAGGTCGATACATCTACACAGACATTCACAAATTTATTTATTTTTCTAAGTTTCCCATTGTGTTGTATAAATGGTTATATAATCTAGCGACCCAACAAACAAATTTTCAAGGTGGAGAACCAAGGGAGTGGAATCCCCAATTAATTGAACAACTGGAAGAAGTAAGCAGACTTGTGTCGAGGGTTGTGGATTTTTGGATAGACAATATCCTAGAGGTATATATTATCGAGTTTGTTGTTGATACAATAACCTCATACAGTGATGTAGAGTGGAAAAAAATCAAGGCCCACGCAGTGGATACATGTCATTTTTGAATATGTGGATAAAAATGCTTGTATGTGTAAAATGAATTATGTGAATGTAACAAGAATGTATAGAAATAGAGTGTATATCTATCAACAGAACTCTAAAGTGAGATGTTCCCAGGAGATAGTGGAACTGAACTAGAGTCAGGCTTTTTAAGAAGCAGAAGAAGATTCAGATCTGGCAAGCGAAAAAAAACTCTGTTAGGAAGAGGGAGTTGCAGTATGGATAGAGAAGAAGAAGGATGCAAGCTTGTGTCATACTTGGCCAAAGGGTTTTGTGAAGAAGAAGAGGAATACCACCCAATATATGAAGGAGACAAAGAGTCAGAAGAGTTGATAGAAGCTCAAGAATGAGAGCATGGTGACAACTCACCTACAACATTGCATACTTCGCTAGAGGTAACATTGAGAGACTTATCTCCAAGTACTTCTGTAAATACGAGTAGTACTAATGCTGTAAATAGTAAACAAGGATTCCCGACTAGCCAGAATTTTGTTCCAACTATACCAGCAGTAGACACAATGGATGGAACTAAAATTAAGTTACCAATATTCAATGGAAACAGGTTGAAAGACCCATAATAACCTTGGTTCCTTTGCGAAGATGTGTGGACTGTGTGACAAATATAGGATGAGAATATCAAGAAAGAATAGATGATCATGAATCTACAAGTTTGTGCGCTTAACTGGTATATGAAATTTTCCATAGTACCAGTAGGAGTTGTCTCGAAAACACTCAACGAGATTCGATTGGGGTTGATTGATGAATTCAGAAAGTCAAAATCTAAACCATAGTGCATCACCAAAATCAAGGAGATTAAGAAGTTACCAACATAATCTATTTGGGACTTTGAGTAAAGATTTAAGACATTGATGGCCAAAGTGATCTTCCAAATGTTGGATGTACAGCACAAGGAATGGTTTATTGCCTCCTTGTTACGACATATCTGAACCCCATTGATGCAATAGAAGATTTTGTCGTAGATAGAGGCTCTAGAAATAGAAAATAAATTAGAAGCCTCGTCAGTTGGATATACTGGCTCAGGAATTATGCAAATTTAGTCAAGCTAGACAAACTTACAGTCTAGCTCTAGGACCTTAAGAGAGGGAAGTAAGTTCAAGAATAACTATGGTGTACAAGATGCAGAACAGATGAAAACCATAAAGACAATTTCCTGGCACTCATGAACTATGTCACAACAGGAGCGTTGAATCCATTAAACACACAAGGAATTCCTTGGCGTAGAATATGCCAAACCAGGGGCCATAAGTCTGAACAATGTATGAACTTACAGAATATTGTAAGCACACCAGTTAGTCTATATTGTTAATTTTTTAGATCATTGGTTCATGATGAAAAGGATTGTATATCATTTCAGCTACTGCAAGAAAATATGATGGATACATCCTTAATGAAAAATCATGGGCAAATGCAAGCTAAACAAGCACAACCCCATTATCAACCTGCACAATATCAACAACTGCAATACCCTCAGCCACAATACCAGCAAAATCAGTATCCTCAACAACAACTATACCCTCTGCAAAGGGGGGTGGAAACTTTAGAGGCCGAGAACAATAACAAGGAGGAGGATTTGGTCAAGGAAGAGTTCAAGTCATATATTATAGTTGTGGGAATCTAGGACATTTTTTTCGAAGATTGTCAAAGTCTTGCAAAAAATTGTCCATACTGTAAATCATTTGATCATAATGTCGAACACTGTCCACAACTAATTATGAAATGGCAGGTTAGAACTGTCGTAAATCCCAACCCAGTGCAGAATCAGGTTCCAAATCACAATCAGAACATTCAGATGATCTACATCTGTTAGGGTTAACCTTGACTCGGGATTGTGTCAAAGGTGGTTTAGGTTTTACGCATGGTTTGGGCACATGGTTTGTTGTAGCCCATGGTATTGTACCATGGTATTGCATGTGATTAATCCTTTATAAGGCTTGAGGAGGCTCCATTGTACATATGCCTGGAGTTGAGCGGTGACTAGCTCGCTTGGCCCGGATGGCCAGTTTTGGCCATGTAATGAAGATCTTCATTGGTGTTGGTTTTCCCCGCATGGGGTTTCTAGGGTATATTGTGTGTCTATATGTGGTTGCTTGTTATAATGTTTATATCTCGCTCATTATTATGTTAATGTTGCTTGTTTTTATAATCCTAACAAGTGGTATCAGAGCCATGGTTTGGCTTGGTTATGCTCGTTGGTGTTTCTATGTTGAATCAAATTGTGGGGTGCATGTTCGGTGGTACATGACACCCTAGTAGTAATTTTTTGGTCCATGTGAAACTTAGCCATAGGCAAGTTTGGATTTCTTTGGATGCTAAAAGCACAAGGTATCCCTTTTATGCGCAAAGAAGGGATGTTGCATCAAGTGTGGAATGAACCACTAGGTAGGTACGAGGGTGGCAGGTGTACTCGTAGCCTAGCTTGATGTGGATCGGAGAGGTTGAGTCTTCTATTGTGGGAGAAATGTGAGATGGTTTAATCTCGGTTTTGGGACCAAGATTGATGAGCCATGTATGTGAAGAGAATTCATAGAGAACTGGCGGTTACAGTGGCCGATGACCCATGTAATCCGGTAGATGGATTTTTCTTTATATGGACATCAATGACAGAGTTTGGATGTAGGTACAAAGGGAGCATGGCAAAAGACGAGCAAGGAAGTGAGCATGGAAAGTGAGAGGATGAAGCAACGGATGGTGATGGTGTAGTCACCATGAAGGCACATGAAAAAAAAAATGTAATGGAGCGGTTTGCATGTAAATGGGCATATGGCTATAAGACCTAGTAAGGCATGCATACCCCTGGTAACTCATCGGTAAAGTCGGGAGATAGACCTAGGTGATAAGGGGGTGTATGTAAGATTCCTCGGTAAATATTTGAGGGGAGTCGGTGATTACTCCAAGTCAAGTTTAAAGGGGGGATTGTTAGGGTTAACCTTGACTCGGGATTGTGTCAAAGGTGGTTTAGGTTTTGCACATGGTTTGGGAACATGGTTTGTTGTATCCCATGGTATTGTCCCATGGTATTGCATGTGATTAATCCTTTATAAGGCTTGAGGAGGCTCCATTGTACATAGGCCTAGAGTTGAGTGGTGACTAGCTCGCTTGGCCCGGATGGCCGGTTTTGGCCATGTAATGAAGATCTTCATTGGTGCTGTTTTTCCCCGCATGGGGTTTCCGGGGTATATTGTGTGTCTATATGTGGTTGCTTGTTATAATGTTTATATCTCGCTCATTATTATGTTAATGTTGCTCGTTTGTATAATCCTAACAACGTCGAACAAAGAGAACCTCACATTGATGTAGTCATGAAAGGAGGTTTTGTGGCAGGTGCATACTAGACTACAAAACAAGGACAATTGCGGGTGAAACCCGTGGCACAAAAGAAAGCTCCTCTATATGTACAAAAGGAGAAAGAATTCTTCTTGGAGGTGTGAACAGAATTTTTTGATGCTAATCAACCGTCAAAATCTAGACAAGTCAAGACCATGCCTGAATGATTTGAACAGCTAATAAAGAAGCCACTAATGAAAAAGGTTAGTAATATTAAGGAATTTTTCAAAATTTGTTTAGCATTAATAAATGATAAAGGTATTGTCGCAAAACTGATAGCACTAATAAAAGAAACGCTAGATAACCTATGACCTGAAGAAAGAGGTAATGCTATCAGGAAAAGAGTTAGTACAGGTCAAGAACTATGAATGACTACGCAAATAGGAGACTATGATATGGATAATATCATATTAGATTTGGGTTTGGATGTTAACATACTGAAAAGAAACACATGGGAGAGCATGAATAAGCTACGAATGGAATTGTCTCCCACTCAACTAAGGCTTGCGAACTAGTAGAAGGTTCTACCAATTGGTTGACTAACTCAAGTTCCTGTAGAAGTCGAAGGTTTAAGAACATATGCCAACTTTGAAGTTATTGACATTGTTGATGACACAAATCCATATCCTGCATTATTGGGAATTAATTGGGAAATAGAAAACCAAACCATTATAAACTTCAAGAAAAGGATCTTATCATTTGAAGATTCTGAAATAAGGGTGGTTGCGCCAATTGATCCACTCGAAGGACAGAGATATGTTGATCCCATACATAGTGAAGGTCAAGGAAATTATCTAGATCAGTTGTATAATATCATGTCTTCAAACGAAGATTATATAAATCCAACAGCTGATGGGAAATTGAGTTGGCTGAGTGTAAGTTCGTGCACGTCTGACTCGGGTGATGCCCTGGAAAATTGGAAGAACATGATACATGACGTCTCCATGAGAAGATGTGCAAGAATCACAAGAGATGTCTGAAGGGTAGGAGCTAAATCAAGTGCACTTCCTACATATGAAATATTACCTAACCTTGCGTCTTTTCTACTAGAATTTGAAGAAAAATTCATAGAATCACAGCGATTGTCCGCTATGGACTATGTGCTGAAATTTACACCTGCTAGATCGTGGGGTACACACAAAAAATCTATCTTCGAATGGTGAGAGTATAGAATATTAGTGGATGTAATATTTGGGGAAGATATCAGTTACCCTGATTAGAAATATACAATATTGACAGACCCTGTGGCACATATTGAACATTGTCGCAAGAAATGGCAAGAATATGCACGACAAGAATGGGCTCATCGATTCATCCACACTTTGGAAATGGTACCAAGGAATTTGTACACATCAATGGAGTTGTGAAGAGGAACTGTGAAATGGGAAAGCCTATCTGTAACCTTAACCTAGACATTTAAGTTCACAAGTGAACACCTGATAGTCGATGTTGCACTACAAATAATAAAGGAATTTTTTTTTGAAGAAATCTTTGTTGCAGACATAAATTTCCATCAATGCACCATGACAGGATACAACTGGGTGGAGTGCTACAATATTACAGGAGAACCGGGTGATAATGACCCACTTGAGATCAATATACCTGATTCAAAAGGTATGCATGCAATGGAAGGAGCTGCTATGTCCACTGACGAGTTTTTAAAACCACTTAATATTAAGAAAGTAAATATTGGGTTGGTTGAAAACGAAATTTGCTAATATCGGAGATTACTGGGACAATGAGACTGTGGGAAAGATCACTACCTTACAACATGAATTTCAAGATCCATTCCCTACAATTTTTTTCAAAATGAAAGGCATAATTAGGGACCTTGGTGAAATGAATATACCCTTGAGGCCCGATTCCAAACCAGTCAAAAAATGGCCATACATATTAAACCCATGCTACAAAGAGAAATTTAAAGTTGAACTTGATCGAATGCTAGAGTCATGTGTGATAGAACCGGTTGAAGAATCGGAATGGATCAGTCCAATTGTAGTACAAGACAAGAAAACTTCAAGGGAAGTGAGAATTTGTGTTGATCTGAGGAAACTAAATGATGCCTTCTTGCATGATCCATTTCTGACCCCATTCATAGATGAAGTATTGGAAAATGTCAAAGGACAAGAAATATATTCATTCACTGATGGATTCTTAGGATACCATCAAATAAGAATTGCAAAAGAGGACCGATACAAGACTATCTTTGCAACAGAGTGGGGATGCTACCAATACACGGTAATTCCCTTTGGACTCAAGAATGCACTTGCAATCTTTTCTAGAATTGTAGTTGCTTCATTTAAATATTTATACACAAATTTCTCAAAGTCTACTTTGACGACTAGATAGAATCTGGTCTTATAAAATATCACATAGAAAATATTAGAATGATGTTGGAATGATACTTCCAGTATCAAATTTCCCTAAATTTAAGAAAGTGTATTTTTTTGCGCATTTTGGAGCTACGTTAGGCCTTGTGGTCTATCGTGATGGAATTTTGGTTGATCCAATAAAAATCACCATCATCCTTTGCTTACCACCACCTACCATAGTTAAACAGTTAAGAGCAAAATTAGGACATATGGGATACTACGGAAATTTCATCAAAGGATATGTAGATTTGACTACCCCAATGGAGAGATTGCTAAAAACAATACACTAAATTTCAGTGGACAAATGAATGTCAGGAAAGTATGGACAAGATGAAAAGCAATATATTTGTTATCCCAATACTTGTATTTCCAGACTAGAAAAAGAATTTCATATTCATGTCGATGCATCATTGTTAGGATTATTAATCCTCCCTTTTCCAATTTGTTCATATCTCTAAATTAGGAGTCATGTCTAAATCGGGAGTCCATCCAGTCTATTTTTAGTCACTAGCACCATTGGGTCCACTTGGCCTAATTGGGGCACATGTTCCAGTTACTGAAGTGTGGGGAACACTAATTGAGGCCTACTGCCACTGATTGCACTTGCATGCATCAGCTTAGGAGCCTCCTAGACCAATCCCTACAATTTAGGACCCACTGGGAGTGTCGATACTAATGAAGTTCAACTGAGTTGAGTTGGTGACTAGTCAAGATGAGTTAGGAGTCAGTTACATTCAGTTCTAGTCCTCTACATTCATTTAGCGCTAGTTTTACATGGCTGCATGCAGGAGAGGCACATTTCTCATGTACCACAGTCAGTTAGCCTCAGTCAACACTAAATTAGAAACTTGAGTTGTGTTTTAGAACTCCTTCGAACTCGGATAATGGTTTAGACAAGGTCAGTTAACTATTGAGTCCTTCGATAATGATTTAGACAAGGTCTTAGTTACCTATAGTCAAGTAGAGTCTAATAATTTCAAATTTCCTCGTGTGGATTCTATTTTCTTGTGGCTATTTAGCCATTGTACTTCAATGTAATTATTATCTAATTACTCTTTGATTAATGAAAAGCATTCATAGCTGCAAGCCATTTTGTGATCTATCCTATGAGTTGTGTGTTTTTCCATAGATCTATGTGCTCAATTTAATATGGTATCAAATCCTTAGTGGAAAAGGAACTTCTCCTCCTCAGATCTCCTACTAGATCATTTTTTATCAAAATTGCTCCTTCTAGCTCTGCACCAGAAGCAGAAGGTTTACCACTTAATACCCCAAGTTAAGGAATTGTTGATCAAGCTTGATCAACTATGCTAGGTGTGATGAAAACCTGAAATGTGTAGGCTATCCGACCTTATGGTGCCCTTTTTTTGTTTTGCAGGTACAACTTTGAAATGAATTTATCATTTCCTCTTCTCACCCGATCCTCGGACTATTTTAAATGGAAGGTGAAGATGTTTGTATTTCTGAATAGACAAGATCTCTATTGGGTGTCTGATGAATTTAGTAGAGAGTATTTTGAGAGTGAGAATGACTTGCTAAATGCATGTGATGCAGATTTTGGAATAATGAAACTGACTCTTTCTCCTAGCTTGCGCTACCTCAGTAGATCTACTAAAGATCCATAGGAACTCTAGACAAGATTGGACAGAACCTTTGGAATGATTGATGAGGATCATAATATAAATTTGGAGAGAACATCCAGAACCATAATAATCCTTGATCCAAAAATATATTCCTCCACTCTCTGTGAAGAAGTTGTTCAAGATGAAGAAGAAGCAGAAGCTTCTACACAGTCAATTCGAATTGAAGACAATCTCCTTGCAGTGACTCCTT
The DNA here is from genome assembly GCA_001517045.1 of Pseudotsuga menziesii. NCBI lineage: Eukaryota > Viridiplantae > Streptophyta > Pinopsida > Pinales > Pinaceae > Pseudotsuga > Pseudotsuga menziesii. Next base: position 676,213 of record LPNX010340246.1, on the reverse strand, counting down.
CTTCTGATGCTCTGAAAGTTTATGAGATATCTCATATCTCATATCCTCATATGTCTGAAATATAAGAAGACATTTGAATCTCTGATATTGAAGAAAAATACTGCTGCACTTCCATGCAAACATTCACCGGTGATTTTCCTTTGAATTCTGTGCAAAATTTGCCAATAATTGCTTCCAAAAGTGAAGAGGAATTTGATTTTTCTCTCTCTAATGTTGCTTCTGGTGTGAAAATAGGTAATACCTTGGATATTTTGGAAGAAATATTAGATTACCATAGTGATCCATTCACTCCCCTTTATCTAGATCTTCCAGCAAATTCCTGCAGGATTGCATGCACCAAAATTCAGAATTTTGAAGAAGAAGAAAGTTGTGCATCCACCGTCTCGGTTGACCATTTATTTGGATATTATATGAACCTTATTGGATATGATATGATATTATTTGGATATTATCTGATATTTCTTGGTTCAATATTTCAAATTCATAATATTTCAGTACTGCTTGTAGCTGTTCTCATCAACGGTGTGAAGAAACAAGCACTGTAAGTCTCCTACAAAACTGCAGCCGGGAATTTGATTTCATTTCATAGTTTTGGATATTTTATGAAACTATTTAGATATTATTTACTTTCTGATATGATACTATTTGGTTGAAATTTTAAAATCCAAGAGCTTTCAATCATGCTTGTAGCTTCTCTCACCAATTTCGGTGTGAAAAATTAAGTACCGCAATTTCTCTTCAAAACTGCTGCTAGGGATTTGGTGTTAGTTTCCTCTTATGAGGTTTCTGATATTTTATTTTGTGAATCATTATATATTTTTGAAGCTATATCAGACTATGGATCTTAATCATTCACTCTCTACAGTCCCAGTGCTTCTCTACCATTGATCACATGCTCATCTCCTCACAGAACTAGTAAAGAGGAAGACATTATGCATCCGCCTGAACACTTGCTCCTAACACTTGGGGCTGATTTTACACACTCATGGTTTTCTATTCATGGATGCAGCATATCAGTTTCTTGAGTGTTACTCACATGTTCTGAATCCTCAAGAACCTTTTCTCACTTATTAGTTGATTTCAGTTGCTCTACATGGGTCCAGTCTTCATCCAGCAGCTATCTATATTTTTTATTTAGTTAAGCATACCATTATTCTTCCAAAGAGGAATATTCCTCTATACATTATGATGGAGAGGTTCACATGCCATGCCGCAGGATACCTATTCACAGAATAAACATATTGATCCTGATTCCACCTGCTTAATTAGAGGGGGGGATTTTTTCCCATGTGGTTTTTCCCTAGCTTCTTGTATTGAGTAGTTACTTTACCTTACTCGATGTAATGGGTGACCTATGGTCTTAGTTACTAGGGCCCATATATTTCCAAGTTAGCATTCAGGGGGGGTGTTAGGATTATTAATCCTCCCTTGTCCAATTTTGGCATATGTCTAAATCAAGAGTCATGTCTAAATCGGGAGTCCATCCAGTCTATTTTTAGTCACTAGCACCATTGGGTCCACTTGGCCTATTTGGGGCACATGTTCCAGTTATTAAAGTGTGGGGAGCACTATTTGAGGCCTACTTCCACTAATTGAAGATGCATCCATCACTTTAGGAGCCTCCTATACCAATCCCTACAATTTAGAAGCCATTAGGAGTGCTGACACCAACCAAGGTCAGTTGAGTTGAGTTGGTGGCTAGTCAAGCTGAGTTAGGAGTTAGTTACATTCAGTTCTAGTCCTCTACATTTAGTTAGTGCTAGGTTTGCATGGATGCATGCAGGAGAGGCACATTTCTCACCTACCACAGTCAGTTAGCCTCAGTCAACACTTAATTGTACACTAGATTTGTGTTTTAGAACTCTGTTGAACTCCGATAATGGTTTAGACAAGGTCAGTTAACTATTGAGTCCTCTGATCATGATTTAGACAATGTCTTAGTTACCTACAGTCAAGTAGAGTCTAATCAATTTGAATTTTCTCATTTGGATTTGAATTGCTTGTGGATATTTAGCCATTGTACTTCATTGTAATTATTATCTAATTACTCTTTGATTAATGAAAATCATTCACAGCTGCAAGCCATTTTTGCATTGTTTCATTCTTCAAGAACTGAGTAAATTGTGTGATCTATCCTATGAGTTGTGTTTTTCCACATATCTATGTGCTCAATTTAATAATCATTTGTTACGCTTGGTGTGGTATTGACGCATCCAGGGGAAGGAGCGATTGATCACCCCATTGATTTTGCTAGCAAAATGTTATCGTTAGAGGAAATTTGAGGTCTAAAATGGGCCTCCTAAGGAAAATGATAAAATAATAGTTATTAATTTTGGAGGAAGAATGAAAAAAAACTACTTTTTTTGTTCGTATTTTTGACATATCTCCCTATGTTTTTACTCAAATTCCAAGCGGGAGAGCTTGTTGGATGTGGAATTTAATTCCGCATCCAAAGAGTACCCACACTGCATACTTTTGATAGACCCCGCTACCCCCAAAATAAGAAATGCCTAAAAAATGTGATGATGACATCATCATCATGTTTTTTCAGGTATTTCTTATTTTGGGGTAGCACGGTCCGTCAAAAGTATGCAATGTGGGTACTCTTTCGATGAGGAATTAAATTCCACATCCAATGAGCTCTCCCACCTAAAATTTGAGAAAAAAAACGAGGAGATATGTCAAAAATACAAACAAAAAAAGTAGTTTTCTTTTATGACAAATATGTCAATTCAACCATTATGGTTGACTCATTTTATTGAAATTCTATTGGTTCTTGAATTCCAACCCACAAAATTTATTGTTGGCGTGTTTTATTATAAGGCCCATTTTAGACCCCAAATTTCCTCTAATGTGACTGCAAAAAAAAATCACCACAATAGAGAGGGAAGGGCTAGCGATGGTTTATGCACTGCAAAAATTTAGACATTACTTGATGGGTGGACATTTCCATATTTACACTGACCATTCTGCACTGAAATATTTGTTCAATAAGTTAGTGTTGGGGGGAATATCTGTCGGTGTATTCTCCTCTTCCAAGAATTTGACTTTGAAATAATTGTCAAACCAGGTCGGTTGAATTTGGGACCAAACCACCTATCAAGAATTGAAAGTGGATAAGAACCTACTAGTCTGGAAGATAATATTCTTGATGCACAATTGTTTGCGATAACTCCCTTTGATGATCAATATAAAGATATCATATATTTTGTAAGTACAGGTTTTGCGCTAATCGAATTTACAATGGTGCAGAAGAATCAGTTAGTAACGCAAGCCACATATTTCCAATTGATTGTTGGCCACTTGTATAACTGGGTCTTGATGAGATACTTTGAAGATGTGTTTTGGAGCAAGAGTGGCCAATGATACTAAGAGAAGCACATACTGGTGTCATAGGAGTCCACTATGCAGGAAAAGCGATAGTGTGCAAGATATTGCAAGCAGGGTTATGGTGTCCTACTATGCATGCAGACGCTCGAGATTATTCTCGCAGCTGTGATAACTATCAAAGAATGGGAAAGTCATCCCAAGGATATGAAATTCCATTATTACCACAAATAATATTACAATAATTTTATAAATGGTGTATTGACTTCATGGGACCTATTAGTCCAGTAGGAAAACACACAAGAGAAAGCTACATTATCATTGCAACTGATTACCTGACTAGATGGGTAGAAGTTGCGCCAGTAAAGGATTATACTATTGTGATAGCTACCAAGTTCTTATTTGAAAATGTTGTAACAAGGTTTGGGTGCCCAAAGATATTGATTAGTGACCAAGGTACGCCTTTTGTTAATCAATTGATTGAAGAACTAACTGATGAATTCCGGATATAGCATAGAAGAACAACTCCATATCACCCACAAGCAAATGGATTTGTTGAATTGTTTAAAAAGATTCAAGAAAATGCGCTAACAAAATTTTGCAATGTGTGAAGGGATGACTAAGATTAGAATATTTCTACATTACTAAGCGCATATCGCACAACTTGCAAAAAGTTAACAAGTCATAAACCATTCATACTGGTATATGGAAATGAGGTTGTCATGCGTATGGAATATATTGCACCAAGTTTAAGAGTTGTGGTGCTCACAGAAATGACAAATGTTCATGCTATAGAAGAAATATTGCTTCAACTAATCCACATGTAATAAGAATGCCTCATTGCAGTATTTCACCAGAACGTCGAAAATCAAATGTAGTAGGTATGGCATGATAAACAGATTAAGAGTAAGCATTTTGAAGTTCGAGGTCTTGTTATTATGTATGATAGTAATTTTTTCAAGAATTCAGGAAAGTTAAAAACACACTGGTTAGTACCATATGTTGTTAAGGAAATCACTAAGGGAGGAGCAGTGAAGTTAGAGAAACTAGATGGGACAGAAGTAAAAAGGCTCATAAATGGGAGCTGATTGAAGCCTTATTTTTATAACTGCGATTAAATTGAAAAAAAAGAGGGATGTTATACCAACTTGGCATAACCTTGTGGGAAGGGAAAAGAAAGTCGCAAGGAGTGCGTTCAGAAGTATAAGTGGATGACAACCAAGTCACAAGGATCGCGACAAGAAGCTGCTTGAACTTGCAAAGAGAAGAAGAATTATCACATGAAATGACACCACTAGAAAATTATATGACATTGGAACAATAATTAAATACCTTGTTGAAAATATCGATGTCATTCCTTCAAATCCGCAATCACCAAGTTAATCTGATCACCCCCTCATTCATAAATAGCATGATGTCACAATGAAAATCGAGTGGCATAGTTGGAAGCGTTAGCATACAATTTCAAAAGGAAACCCACGTGATAGATCATGTTGTCATGATACTACTCAATAATGATGCATGTGAATATTTGACATACTGGACTCCTGGATAAATATTCTACTTTCCCTTGTGTTTAATTTAAACCCCATTAAATGCCATAGAAAGTTGTTGAAGGAACACCAGGAGCTGAAGAAATACTATGGGAGATGTATGTTGACTGTGAGTTTCAATTCTAGTGCCCTTGAAGGCTTTATGAATACTACTATTATACCTGTTATGGTTGAAGGAAATTTTGACAGTTATGTTCCACTACAAGTAGTAAGGCGACTGGAAAATGACCTAAATCCAATAAGGTTGGAAATGAAGAAGCGTTCTGCTTCCCGTAAGAGAAACACTCTCCTAGCATTCCTGATCAAGAATGTAGAGGAAGTAGCTACAATCCAAGGACCAAGAGACATACCACTGAATTCATCGGATAAAACTATGGAAATAGTTTCCATAGTGCATAGTATCCATTTCTATAACCATCCGGTATGAACTACTGCTCGGATAACGACAAATGGAAATAAATTCCACTGTCATCACCATCATCTATGAAAGCCACTGAAAACACAAAAGGCGATGACAATTTCAAGAAAAATTCAAACTGGCACACTCCAAGGAAGGGAGGTAAGACATTGATAGGATGGTAGACCTCATCGACATTGAATCCAACAAAAACACTAACCATATACTGGATTGGGCAATTGCTACGAGCTCAAAGGTTTATACCGATGTTGCATACTCATTCAAATATGGTGCAGTGGAAGATTATGAAGTGAGGAAAAAAAATGGGATGAATTTATGTTGAAGCCAAAAATGCGAACAAGGAAAATTGGTAATAATGATAAGTCTTTCATTCTTTCCATCCTAATACTTTGAAATAGTAACTACATCCAATAACTAGAAAGAATGAAAATAGTAACAAATGTTAGAAAGACTCACAGTAAGTAGCAGTAAAAGAAGGAACATACATGAAAGCATGTCCATCATAAGGTGCGGGATGTAGTGGAGAAGTTCATACCGAAACATGTCAGTTCCAACATGGTGGAAAAGATGCAGAAGAAAAAGGAATAAGTGTGCACAAAAGAAGAGAGGGTGGTGAAAATCATGTAATATTTTCAAAACAAAATCAGCACAAGTAAAAAAATCAAGGAATAGCTTTGAGTGGCTTGAGATGAGTTGTACGTGAGTAGGAATAATTTTACAGGCGAATTTTATCCCAGTGGGCTATTTTTCCATGTTTTTCTCCCAAAAAAGATTCGCCATTTTGCATTTTTTGAAGCCCTATTTCGCCCAATTTTGATGGGGTAAAAAATTTTCACCCTAAAAATCACCAAATTATTATATAAACGATATAAAATCCTTGGAAATTAAAATATTTTTTGAAAAATATCACCAATCATTTTATAGTTGGAGTTTTAATAATTGGTAATATTCGCCGACATTTATACACTTTTAAATAAGTATGGTTCCTTAAAATCATCCCTACACATGAGTGTTGGGGGGATGTTGGGCCTAAGGACTGTAAGGAAGAACTCATCCAGAATTATCCTTAAGTATGGAGAAGAGCTAAAGGAAGAGAAGAAGGATCTACTACTGGGGAATAAACATAAAGGCAAGAAGAGAAAGGACCCTGCGATAAAGGAAGAGAAAGAGAGGAAGAGGAGGAGGAGAAGGTGTCGAAAGAGGAAGCTACACTAGATAAGGAATCTATGACAGAAGGATGGAGTGCAACACGAGAAGGTGTGAAACTATATCAGAAACAAAAGGCATGCAAGTAGCATAACGACTAGAAAATGATAGTAAGATGTAATGCCGAGAAGGTGACAGGCCTTAACGATTGTGGGTATGAACTCAGCTGGAGATAACAGAATCCATATGCATGAAGGAATATTTATAAGTTAGGCCATTAGTGCCACCCACTAGGTGTTGCTAGAATAGGAAAGAAAACCTATTGGATGAATATAGAAAGTTGGATGAGAAAGCGATAGAAAAGGAATCTATAATGAGTCGATATTGATTCTGTATTGAATCTGTACTGAGTATGTATTGAATCTGTATCGAGTCAGTATTGAATTTGTATCAAGTATGTATGTATTTTCTATCGAGTCTGTAATGAGGCTATAAAAGAAGGAACCCAAGTTGTATGCAGGTGAGACATTCTCCCTACAGCCAGTCTTTATAGTTAGTCTTTATAGGGTCATAGAAATTGTTAGAAGAAGCAAATCGAGAAAAAGTAACTACCACATCTTCTTTTTTATGTGAAATCACTGCTTGATTGATGATATCAAACTTCTTTTCTTGAATTGTTGGAGATGAAAGAGAAGAAACTTTAAAATTACCTCCTTGGTCTCTGAAATATCCAACTGAGAAAACTGCATTTGGTTTAATATTTCCTTGAAAATCTTTATCTAGAATAGAAGATATGGGATTTCTGCTTTCCAAAGATTGCTGCTAAAAAAGACACACTATACACTAATTTATTGACCCAACATCATCACTCTCACTGTCCTCGTAGATGTTATACATAGGTCCGTTACTGAAGATTTCTATAAATACTGATTCAAAAGGCCGTTCTTCCAATTCATTTGAGTATTCATCATATATAGGCTCACTGCTTAAAATTTCAATAGGTGCTGAAACATAAATCTTTTCCTCTCCATTATTGCTCTTTTCAAAAAGGAATGGAAATCAATGGCTTTTCAAACTGCTTTTCAACTTTTGATGCATGAGAAAGTATAGTGGACATATCTAACTTCTCATCATTTCCCTTAATACCTGGGTCAGATTCATATTCATGATAGAAAGGTTGATTTGAAAAATCATTGGCATGATCTTCCTCGTTATTATCATCTTTTTCATCTAAATTTGAAGTGACAGGTACATAAGGAGAAAGAAAATCCTATTGCTGTAAAACAGAGTTATGAAAAAATACAACAAACAATAAATTACCTTCTTCCTTCCCATCCTTATCATCCTGCTGATCTGAATTTGAAGTAGTAGCATTCTCAATTACATAATCATGGATTTTACCATCAACTATGAGTTGTGAATATTCCTCAAAAGTAGCCATAGAAAATATTTCATCCTCATTATGCAATTCATATTCCTCACAACAATTTTCAAATAAAAACTCATTTGAAAAGTACCTTTTACAGTTTTCATGGAACAATGTGTGGAATCCCTTCAATGATGAAATGTTGGAAGGAGGAAATGAGAAATACCTCTCACGTGTATCTCCATCCAATGAATACATGAACATCTTCATACGAACATCCTCGTTCTGTAAATATAGCAGATTCATGCATTCATGGAACTTGATGAGGTGATCAGCAGGATTATCTTCTCTCTTTTCTCTAAAGATAGGCAGAAAATCTCCCCATTCTGTCATACTCGATACTGGATGTGGGAAACCAAGAACTATAGAAAATTCAAGAGGTGCAAACCTCCGAGCCACAATGGCCTTCATTCGATCCTGTGGTGGCATTCTATATCCTCAACAAATGGAATCGCCTATGGATTCTTTGGAGTCACCTGGTGAAGAAATTTGCAGCCACTATGTCACCATCCTTTGTTCACCATCAAAGTCTGGATATAGTCATTGTCGTACAATCCAGGGAAGTGTGTCTTTGTTCCTCCATCCCCGGAAACGGCTCCAGAAGATGTTATCACTAAAAGATGCACCTTGAATGCATAAGGAGCATGGCTAGTGAATCTTTAAAATTGGTTTAATGGGTAATTGAGTTGATAGAGTTATGGAGGTATAACAGTACAAATATCAGGCTGGGTTTAAAGATCAAGCAGCAAGAAATGTATCATTATGAAATATAGTAATAGGAAAGACTGTGAGCATTAATTTATAAAGAATGAATATGGTTCTCCAACATTTAAAGGTAATTGCACATCATTATAATAATCTTGTAATGGATTATCAAGACCACACACAAGATAAAATCATAACTAGATACAATTCATGTATAAAAGCAAAACAGGCTCATGATTATAATCATTTCAAAGCATCCATCCTACATAAAGAGAAACAAAGTGCATACATGCCCTGCCAATACGATCTTAGCCCATGGCTGGAACTCCTCGCTTTTACATTGAAAAATTATGATTTAAATATAAAAAAGCTTAACAACTATAACTCTCTTCTCGGAGCTAAATCCTATCAAAAAACAATATCAAACAAATTGCAGATCTAGGTTTGTTTCTTTGGTAATTCTTCTAACTGACACATGTTCATTGGATTCCCTGGAATTGATTATGTTATTAGATTGATAATGTTCTTTGAATGCTGAACTTAAAATGTGAAGTCGATAGCTGATCTGTCTCATCAAATATCAAATGGTGCTTTGTAACTCTGCCACCAGCCATCAAATGTTTAAATGATACCCAAAAATACTCATTAAATAACTAAAAATATAGGGTTGAGTGCTGATGCTAATTTTTGAAACCTGTAGTCTACCACTTGTTCCTCCTTTCATGGCCTAAACATATCGAGCTCGATATTCTGAAAATGCTCCACCACAAAATCTTATTTATTCAATTGATTCTCTAACCTATGTAATAGGCTTAATCCAATCCTTCAAACTTGATGAACTTGATCCTTGATATTCATATTTGTTAATGAAATTGCAAACCTCAAATATATCAAATATGTAAGAAAATCATGACTCCCAGAACTCTGCTGGATCGCTATTATTCAAGGTGTTGACCGAAATTTCCAAATTGGCAATGTGCCAATATACCATGCGAGCTTGAACACATTTACAAAGTAAAAGCGTTGTTGGGAAATTCCTGGATAGAAAATGGCAGAGCAGTTTTTATCCCGACATAAGAGGAAGACTGAAATGTATAATCCAAAAATGCACAGATAAAATCTACCATAACATTAAGAAGAGACGTTTCATTCCACAATGCATAAACAGAGACGTTACATTCCACCGGCATTCCTTTGTCACCTGCATACTTTGATGTTGTCATTTAATTCTGGATAAACAAACTTTGTTGAAATCCAAAAAAATTAACTTAAGACCTGTGAACTCAGTCTCAAGAAATTTTCAACCTGTAGCTCAAGCTTATAGGGCTTCAAACATTTGTACTAATCTTCCCATCTTTCTTCATTTCATTTATATACCAATACAATCTAGCAGTGCCATCATTTCTTACATTTTTCAATGCAAGCTCAATTTCCTTTACATCCTTGATCTCGAATATGTCAATCGCAAAGAGGGTTTCAATTAAGCAAACAATGATATTAATTGAACTAATGAGTAAACACATGGCAGTAAAGTCATGAGATTCTAAACATGCTACCAAAATCCAAAATTTTGTAGGAACGATATGGAACCAACATCTGGCTTTTGCTGGGGATGGGTTGCTCCCTGCGAGCTGCCAAGAACAAGAAGACCAAGTGCCTTCATTCCATTTTTGCAATCTGAAGTGGTACTCTTATTGAAAACTAAAAACTAATTCTATGATGTACCAGTATTACTTTCCATTGGGCTGGAGTCGTTATGCTGCTGCAAACCAACAAAGTGAAAACCAAACTGATTTACCGCACTGCTTAACCGAAAAAAAATCCACTGAATTTAGAATGGAAAATAAATGCTCAAAAAGCGAGCTTATTTATTTACACTGTTCATACTTAAGCAATCAACAACTTCTTCTCAAATATAGGAAAACTTCCAATATAACCAATCCAGAAGTTTATGAATTAGCTGAAATTTGCTTCCATCTCTGAGCATACAAAAGACTGAAAAACTCGAAAGCACAAAAACATACAATCCAAAAAACCTTACCCACAGATTTAAAATTTTGTGCTTAAAATATGAAGGATGCAAGACTTATCACTCTGCTTTGCTTCCATGTAACTTGCTACAGGGTCATAGAAATTGTTCGAAGAAGCAAATCAAGAACAGGTAACTACCACATCTTCTTGTTTATGTGAAATCACTAATTCATTTATGACATCAAACTTCTTTTCTTGAATTGTTGGAGATGACAGAGAAGAAAATTGAAAATTTCCTCCTTGGTCTCTGAAATATCCAACTGAGACAACTACATTTGGTCTAATATTTCCTTGAAATTCTTTGTCTAGAATAGAAGATATGGGCTTTCTGCTTTCCAAATATTGCTGCTAAAAAAGACACACTATACACTAATTTATTGACCCAACATCATCACTCTCACTATCCTCGTAAATCTCATACATACGTCTGTTGCTGAAGATTTCCATAAATAATGATTCAAAAGGTCATTCTTCCAATTCATTTGAGTATCCATCATATATAGGCTCACTGCTTAAAATTTCAATAGGTGATAAAACATAAATCTTTTCCTCTCCATTATTGCTCTTTTCAAATAGCTCAAGAATGGAAATCAATGGCTTTTCAAATTGCTTTTCAACCTTTGATGCATGAGAAAGTATAGTGGACAAATCTAACTTCTCATCGTTTCCCTTAATACCTGGGTCAGATTCATATTCATGATAGAAAGGTTGATTTGAAAAAGCATTAGCATGATATTCCTCATTATTATCATCTTTTTCATCTAAATTTGAAGTGACGGGTACATAAGGAGAAATAAAATCCTCTTTCTGTAAAACAGAGTTATGAAAAAATACAGCAGACAATATATGATCTTCTTCCTTCCTAGCCTTATCATCCTGCTGATCTGAATTTGAAGTAATAGCATTCTCAATTACATAATCATGGATTTTACCATCAACTATGAGTTGTGAATCTTCCTCAGAAGTAGCCATAGAAAATATTTCATCCTCATCCTGCAATTCATATTCCTCACAACAATTTTAAAATTAAAACTCATATGAAAAGTAGCTTTTACAGTGTTCATGGAACACTGTATGGAATTCCTTCAATGATGAAATGTTGGAAGAAGGAAATGAGAAATACCATTCACGTGCATCACCATCCAATGAATACATGAACATTGTCATACAAACATCCTCATGTTGTAAATCTAGCAGATTCATGCATTCATGTAACTTGATGAGGTGTTCAATAGGATTATCTTCTCCCCTTTCTCTATGTTAGCTGGAATATTTCACCTCCTGCGGACAGCAAGGCGTTCCACTGGTCTGAATGGTTCAGATCCAGAACAAATAGAGGACAGAGGTTGAAGACTCTCCCTAGATGCCATAGATACCTGGAATTCAATGCTTCGATCGTTAGCCTGTGTACCTGCAATAAGCTTCAACACACAAACATATCGAAACCACCAGAATATAATCTAATAATCTATGTTAGTGAATAAGGAATCTAACAACATACATGTGAAATCATACAACAACAATATATGTGGGACAGAAATCAACTTGCATTAAATAAATATGAAGAAGTTTACAACCAATCCTTAGTGTTGACATGCATCTCCATGAAACCAAGCATTCTCAACCCCAAAAGCTTCGACTCTAGCTCTCTATACTCTCCCAAATGATCTTAGGCCAAGTGATCAATCCAACAAAATAACAATACCTTAAGAGACATTCTTCCCCTCAACCATGGCCATAAGCTTGTATTTATGAGGCTTAATGGATAGGGTAGGTTAAGAGATTAATGGGTGAGGTGGCCTCTAAGATCCTAGGATGAGGGATCTCCCCCACAATAGTAGGGATAAGGGAGGACACGAGGCTTATCATCTAGAAGCCTCGAGAAACTTCTCTTTTTCCCTTTTTACCTAGGGTACCATGTTTCTCCTTCAATGACAGAGTAGTTCTGGTAATAACCACTTATGGACCAAGCACCATAAGCGGTGGCACTGCTTGTGGGCAACAGGGGACAGGCGGTGAGAAAAAGGGTACCGCTTCTAGATAAAGGGGCAAGCGCGGTACTGGGAATTTTCATAGAAGATTGATGATAACCATGAGTTTCCACTCCAAGAGTTGGGATTCAAGGCAAGTAGGCATGTCAAAGTTCCTATCACATGATGGTGACATGATTTTGGTATAACAGGATGCCCCCCAAAGCATGAGTCTTAAAGGGATACGATAAACAAGAGCTTTGAGAGAACAAGTCATCACCATGAGATGAAAATGTTGGCTCGATCAGAGCATGTCATCAAGTAGGCATCTATAGTACATCAGTATGTTGACTCATAGACACAAGTAACCAAACTCATGGCTGCAGAACAATACAAGGCAGATCCATGAGAGGAATAAACAAGCATGGCTGCTAGAATACAGTGTAGATCCATGTGATAGAGGACTCAAACTTGGACATAGCTACCAGACATATAATGTAGATCTATGTCATACAGACACAAATTTGAGCATAGCCACGACCATACAAATGTGGATCCATGCTAGATATACAAAACTCCATCGCAACCTGCGGAAAAGCAATCAGCACTTTAAAGTAACACCTAGGGTCTTCATCTTATCTTCCACAAAGGACGATTCTATTCATGTGATTACAATGATCTGAATTCGAACATGGTAGAAACCACTTGATTACTGGCCAATGATGTGAACCATTAACAAGTGCAAGGGAGATCACCATTAATGTCAATGATTCCCAAGGTACTCTAGTACAATATACTAAGTGTGAATAGATATCTTGATGTCGAACACCCAGTTGATTCTATCGATCAAAGGTCAATGATGTGAACCTATGTCAAGAGTGAGAGAATCTGTCATTAAGGTATACAAATCTCAAGGCACTAAATATTGTTTCTAAGACTATTTCCAGGATGATACGCTGATGTCGACAGGAAAAGTCTCGTCGAAGGAGGGCCATGATGATTCCCACATCAACGACACAAAAATCGAAACATAGTTCTGGAATTATGTGAATGTAGTAACCATATGACTGAATCAAAGATACTGACAGAAAGACTGTGTAGACTGCAGAGTTAATATTTTTCAAATCCCCTTTGAACATCGAGCGGCATGACAAAAAGACTTCGCAGCATGACTGAATGGGATAGACACATAATGCAACAGTGGATAATGCATTCTTTTGAAATACTCAAAGGATTGACATGACTCACGAAAGTGGATCGTCATGGAGATCAGCTGAATACCCAATTGACTGACATGATTTTGCAGACAAGTGCCATGTTCAAAGGTAACGACAAACAACTGCCATTATTTGCAAAATGATTCCCTTCCCATTTCCCCCATCATGATCGATGAGTGCCTCTTTTCGATTTTATGAGTTGAAAGAGGGTAACAAACACTCGATATAGCTTGTTGGAAGACAAGTCCAAACTCATATATTTTATGAACCTGAGAGAGGAGGAGTTCATTCCCAAAACGGGTCTCTCAATGTTTGATTTAACGAGTCCACTAAAACAAAACTCAGTATCGTTCATGTTTAGAGATTCTGAATGAATACGAAAGAAAACTCCAAAGGGGTCCTTTTTCGTATGATTTAGTCCCTAAGGCCCGAAAAAGTGTAATATCATACCTTAGAGAACTCTTCCAGTCATGATTGGCTGGAGTGTTCCTTTTTCGTAAATAGTCCTATCCGAACTGAAAAAGAGATAACTTACCGTTGGACGGACGACTCTTCAAATACTTTAACGAGCGTGAAGAAGACAAGATCACTCGACGATCTTTTCATATTTAGGGAGCCTAAAAAGAGTTTAAAGAGAACTCCATGAGGTTTCTTTACACAATGTTATATTTTACGAGCCTGGAAAGAATTAGAAACGGACTCGATGACCTTTTCATATTTATGGAGCCTGAAAAAGAGGTGAAAAGAGGACTCCATAACGCTTCTTTACACAATGTTGATTTTTACGATCCTGGAAAGAAACTTGAAATGGACTTAGACCTTTGATGCTAGATTTTAACGAGCATGACAAAGTGTCGTAATAAACACTCAATGACCTTTTACATTTTTTGAAAGTGCGAAAAAGCCATAAAAAAACTTTCAAAGCTTCTTACTAAAGTTCTCTTATCCTAGAAACGACTCAGAAACAAGTGTTAAATGCATTTAAAATCAGCATTAAGGGATTACGACAGATAAAATTTGACTAAAATATGATTTTACATCAAACTATAGTAAGTCGGACCTAAAAATGCCTATATAAGTCAAGTAAATAGTAAAAAATCAAATCATTTCACTATTTACCTCTAGCAGAGAGCACTTGGAGCATTGTTTTAGCCATATCTTCCACAGCTGATACCTGGAGTTCCCACCGTCCGTTTTCAGCATCGTTAGTTGCAGGTAATAGTTAAGACCCTTCGTTAGTTGCAGGTGCCACCACCTATCTCCAACGGTGCACAAGCAGCGCCGACCGTGGATAACTTAAACTAATAGTATGGGCAATATAACTTCATTCTTTTGATTTTCAATGATTTAAGGATGATTCTAATGCATACCATTATTGTTTTTGGCAGGTCTAGGTTTTTCCAAAACATGGTGATATGGAAAGAAAGAACGCATGACAATGAGGATGCTACTACTGAGAGAAATGTGGGTTGTATTGCCACACTACGGGACTATGGGCTCCTGAAGTTCTTTCGGACCCCAAGCATGGTGTCGCATGAACAGTTACTAGAACACATACTGCAAATGTGGAATCCAGAGCAGTAATACTTCAAGGTGGGGGGCCATATACTTACAGTGGAGGTAGAGGATATCTACTTCCTGACCGGTCTCTCAAGATGGGGTGCCCCCATCTCACTAACAGGTTCCCGTTGTTGGAGCAGGGTCCCGCAGCTACAGAAGAAGCTGCTAGTTTTGGCGGAATGATAAGTTTTGGCGGAAAGAAGTTAAGACAGAGCTACGACGCCATAGCACGTTTCCAGCTGGAGAGCAGAGCCGGAAACCGTGAATTTTTGAGATAGAAAAGTCAAGAAGGCAATGGTACCTGAGCGGCCGAGAAGAGAGAGCTCAACCACTGCATTGAAGGCAGCGGCGGAAGACAGGAGGGCTCAGCGACCCTCATAAATAAGAAGGAGCAACGAGGCTCAAGCATTGAAGATGAAGGACAGAAAAGAGAAGCGGTGCATAGTACCCATGGTAAGTGCCGGGAAGCATGGAAGACTGTAGAGAGCTGTGGTGTGACGGGAAGCGGCTACCTCAAGGACAGAGAGGACCGACTGTCACTAATTAGGGTTTGGGTTACTATTCGGACAGGCCCACAGTGTTGTAAATGCAAGACCTTCGGGCTGCTTATAAAAGAATGTAATTTTGTATTGTAAAAGGTTAGCTAGTTGGTTGGGTAGACAATTGGACAGTCGTAATTGAAATAGGCAATAAGGATAAGTAGACTGTTGTAAAAGCTGAGCTCTGGTTTTGGTCTTAGCGGTAGCAATCTTACTGAAACCAGTAGCTGGCTTATAGAGCATGCATGTAACGATCCGCAGGGATCGACTGAGAGGGAAGAGTATATTGTAAGAGAACAATACAGAGAGAAGAGAGATTTAAGAGAGAAAATCTTGAGC
This sequence comes from Pseudotsuga menziesii, assembly GCA_001517045.1. Lineage (NCBI taxonomy): Eukaryota > Viridiplantae > Streptophyta > Pinopsida > Pinales > Pinaceae > Pseudotsuga > Pseudotsuga menziesii. The sequence continues at coordinate 659,982 of LPNX010340246.1, read as the reverse complement.
TGCATATGCGGTGCAGCAGAACTGTGTTTTACCTTCCCCTTGAGCTATAATAGAAAACACAGTTCTATGGACGTAACTTCCATCCTGGAGGTGAACCACGTTAAAATCTGCGTTATGCGACTGGTTTATGTGTTATGTTTACTTATGCATTGCTCAGTTATTTTATGGACTTTGTTTGCAGTTTAATGAATGAATGTATTAATCAGTTCACCACAGCATAAAAGGATAATCATAGGTTAAAAGCCTTTGGCATGTTGTATGTGTTTCACTTATGTTTGCGTAAACAACTACTGGTTGCAGTATTGAATAGCTTTGTATGTTAAGTCTTGCATGTCGACACGAGCAACGCTAAGTGCGCTAAACCGCGGAGGTAGGATATCACAAAGAGGTGATACCGCACTGGCAGAGAAGATGCGGTGCGCGATACCGCAGGTTGAGGACTTCGCGTTGGGCAGGACCTGCGTGTCACACGGTGCGCGGCGTTGCGGTAAGGCTGGAGATATCACAAGTCAGGGGAAGTGCGCATCATAGAGAAGGACCGCACGGTGGAGTAAAGGAACATCTCGCGGCTAGAAGAGTTGCGCGACGACGGGATCGTGCGACGTGAGCAGGAGGTCGCGCGACGCACGGACACAGAGGGAGATCTTGCAGCCAGAAGAGCTGTGAGCCGCAAGTAGGATTGCGACAGAACCTAGTCCAAGATGCTTGAGTCCTTGGCCAACCCATTAGAATCACTTCGGGTGAGACTTCAGGCCGCTGCGCGGTCTGTCGCCGAAAGGGCCAGTGAGCTAGGGGTGTTGTTGGTTGATAATAGTAAACCCGGGTCTGCCCATGCAATCAACACCCATGGCGGGGACATTACTACTAGAGAGCTTATAGATCAACACTGTGCACCAGGGACAGGTACATCGGGGAAGAAGATCCCCATCAGGGTAGTGACAAATAGGGCTCTATGGACTATTTTGTTTACCATGCAGAGGGTGGCCAGGAGCCAGGGTGTGCACCAGGCTTCCAGGGCACACATGCTATATGCCATAAAGGCCATGGCACCCACGGTGGTCAATTGGGCGAAAGCCATGCTTCCAATCTTCAAGGATCAACTGACTAAGTGTCCACAGGGAGAGCTAAAGCAGTTTGGCTTTGGTTCCATTTTAGCCTGCTTCTTATTCAAGCGGGTTCCACAAATGAGACCTCGGGTTGTCTTCCAGAGTCTAAGAGCACGGGACCCCCGTATGTCGAGGTGGGTCCAGGTCATGGCTCGCACAGGAGCGGGTAGGGGAAGGGTGAAGTTTGGTTATCCATTCTTTAGATGGCTACAAGATTAGATCCTCATGATTGAGGATTATTCTTACGCAGGCACGAACTTCACCAGAGATCTTGACCTACGACTCCCACCTGACGGACAGTGGGGTGACATCAGTGAGAACCAAGAAACCATAAAATGGATGAAATGTTTTTATGTTTTTCAAAGTTTTATATTTTTTATGTTAAGTGATGAGACCTATATATTCTCATGTAGATGTTGGAGCAGCGAGACCTGGAGGAGCATCTCCGTTGGATAGGCGAGCTGGAGCCCTCTTTGTACCACAGGGTGATGATATCACTGGGGAGTTGGAGGAGAACCTGGAGAGGTTGAATTTGGATATCCCAGATGCTGACATAGATGACCTCCCGATGAGATATCAGAGATCCATAGCGGGAGTACCAGGTCGATTCAGTAGGCTGCTACATAGGGTAGCTCAAGTAGTGATGTGCTATCACGAGCACCACTAGTGTATGAGATATGTACTGAAAGC